>BSSO01005706.1:0-12809 GCA_030267885.1 Mesembryanthemum crystallinum | reverse complement strand
ACTTCAGCCTCTAGTCTACCACGAGTATTTATACTACTTGAATGACCATCAAGCTACCCCATAACTACCCATTACTAGAGATGTTACACACCCATTACTAGTATCTTTTACCTCCCTATTCAATGACTATAGAACACAAAGAGTTACAACCATTAAGGAAAAAAATAACTAGTAATAACTTGGAGTTAACCAATGCATTAAACCACAAAGCATCTAAGGATGGAATTCAAGACATTCTGCCTAGACGGCATGTCCATGCCAACTTCACCTCATAATATGGCATGCCCATGCTGTTTGAATATCCGTTACTCATTCCACCTTAGGCTCCATCCACTCAACACACTGCACTCCGTTACATCTCCTTCCATTGACTGCACAACGTTACTTACACGAAAAAATGCAACATCAAGCACCTATCAAGGAGTGAGTTTTGAAATGCTCGTGACAAGGAGTTTATTTGTTTGTCTTCTGTTGATGGATAAGTTGTGGAAGACTTGGGCAGTTTTTCTTTTGGAGGTATTTAGTCTTCGAGTTCGAGGTAGTCCAAATTAGAAAGTTCTCTAATTCTTGACTGGTACATAATTTGCAACAGTCCTTTGGGAAAGGCTAAGGGACAGTAGGATTACGAGGCAACCGTTCCCTCTACTTGATGAGGAGAACATTTAACCTTCTGAAATACAGCATAGTAGTTTTCATAAAGTTGGTTGAATTTGCTCAAAGAGAAAAACTGGAATAGTAGAATCTCTTGTTATTGTGGTATCTCATCAGATAGCCATAAGTTGAGCTTGATTTACCTTCCCTTGCTGGGAAATATGCAAGGTTTGACATAAGAATGTCTGTCTTGATAGTACTTCTTTTGACAGGTTCAGGGAGCTGTAGGAAGTACTTCTTTGCTATTCTGGATTTATCTCAAAGTGAAGTGACTACTTGAGGGAGATTAGTTGCAAATCATTAGAAATACTTCCTTTTGCCTTCCTTGACCTTGTACCTTCTTTTTATGCTGTTGGAATGTAATTAGGAGTACATTTGAAATGCTGCAAGGAAAAAAGGCGCTGCTAATTACATCTCTCTCTTTCTCTATGATTGTTGCCATCTCCCTTTGGGCTCTTCGGTGGGCTATAAGAAGATTGTAATTATTATTTCCCTAATATTGTGGACATTCAACAAATATCCAGCTTTTTGTTGGTGGGTTTTATTTAGGTATGTACACGGCCTTACCCCTAACCACTTAAAACTGATAGAGGCCATGTCTGAAAGACCCACAGCAAAACATAGGACATCTTGCTCTATATTGTGTAAACTACGTTCAACTCCAGACTATACCCCTTTGGCTGTCAGTAAAGGGAGCTGCCCATACTCTAGTCAGGTGCTTTACCTTGGAATGATAAAGAAACACTGATTCATGATCTGGTGCAGCTCCAGGTTGTCTAGTAGTTTTTGTTTCGTTCACGGGTAATTCTACATACTGTTATGTGCTTACTTTTGTTTGATTTGCTACTAATAATCATCTCCTAAGAACTGATCTGTTACTCTTGTTGGTTTCTTTCCTCTGCTTCCACAATTGATAGCCATGCACGTTTTCTTTCACTTCATTTATTTATTTATCTATTTCCCTTTGTGCCCTTACCAGTTCCAATGCTTGTACCACCTAGTACTATTGGGTCCTCCCATGTTTATGTTATCGAGTATGTATACAACTGAAGTTATACAATATCCTAACACTTCAATCCGTGTGCTCTTTTGGCCTTTGCAGACGCAGCTAGCGAATGAGAAACAGCTTGTTGATCACTATGGCTCGAAACACCCCAAGGAAAATCCACCAAGCAACTCAAGCTGACGTATCAACTGTCGTAAAGGGCTGCTTCTTGTGTGTAGAAAAATTTCCATATTTCTGGTGAAATGTCTAAAAATGTACCTGAGTATGCTTTTTGATCTGTACAGAGTTTCATTGTGCTGGTTGTTGCCTGTTGAAATAAAAGTTGGGACACCTGAACTGAACATCATGCATGTGGCCTTTGTACCTCAAAAGAAAAGGGTGGCCAGAATTTGCCTGGAATCATGCATAACTTTTAGAAATTCATTCTCATCCTTAAACCATATTATTAGGGGAGTCATGTGTAGTGGTATACCAGGTGTACATCCCTCACATGTGGGACTCTTACACTTTTATCCCATGTCCTCTCATAATTCCCAACCCCCTCTCCCATCTTTGATGGTATACAAGGTACACTTAGGCCTCGTTTATTTGGAAGTAAATGTGATTACAATGTAATGCATTATTTTAGTAAGTGAAGCTAGAGATGGAAAAGAGGGGAGGATGAGGAAGATGGAGAGTGTAATCAATTAAACTAGACAATGCAATCACCATTACTCAAGTCTAACCAGTCACTATTACATGATTAGAAGTAATGATGTTTACAACCATCATGATAACTACAATTTTTATGAGTACCTTAAGTATGTATACAACTACATAATGCTCATTATATTGTAATCACATTTGCACAAGTAAATGTCATTTTAGTGTATTGTATGACTGTATCTTTGTCCAAAGGTCGCTCCAAATCCAACAGCAGAAACATGTACAAATTTCTAACTAGTAAACATGAAACTTTTGAACTTTTATCCTTGAGTGATCAATCCTGCAAATGCAAATCATCGACTATCTACCACCAAAATAAAAGGCAAAGAGATCCTAGACTTTTACCTACCGTACCCACCCTTTTGAATAAACCCTAACCGTCACTTTTGAACTTTTAACAGGGTTCTTTAGTATGAAGTTCATCTTATGTCCATAGCCAAGGGATAGATGTCTTCCTGAAACTTTCACTTGCTCCAATGCATTACACTATTTAACACAGAATTTCAGGTCAAGACTTGAAAAATGAAAACAACGGTGCTGGAGACATAAACCAAATGTTGCAGCAAATCCAGTACATCAAATTAACTTAGCTGACCGAACTGTACACCTTCATATGTATTCAATCTACAGAAATATGTACAAATTCAACATCCTATTACACGTAGCAATGACTTGTGTATTCAGTGTTCAGTAGCATGTATAAACAGAAGGTGTAATCATACACTAACTCCACTAATCTTCAATTATAAATGGTCTTCACTTATTAGTTTGTTCAACAATGTGGTCAGTAGGGCATCTCTTTTCTCTGCCCGAATCTCTTCCCTCATCTTCCTTTGCTCTTCTCTCTCCCTCCATTCCTGCTCGACCATTAGCCTTTCTCTCTCTAGTTTCTCCATCGACTCCCGCCATTCCCGCTCAAATATTTCTCTCTCATGACGATGTCTCTCCATCGACTCCCTCCACTGCATCTCTATCCTCTGCTGTTGTTGGAAAAACACTCTAAGCACCTCCTGAATACTACTGCTACCACTAGTGTTACCAACGCCAGCACTGTTTGGTCCAGCAGACTCGTCCCCGTCTGTTGCTTGCACATGTTTCTCTCTCTCAGCTTTCCTCTTCCGAGCATTACTGCTTCGTCTGATACTCTCCCCACCGCTATCTTCTCCTTCATCACCTTCATCTTCAGAAAAGTCGTCTGAATATTGACCACCACTAGTACTTTTTATTTTCTTCCTTGACTGTGCAATTGCCCGTTGGGGTACAATCAAAGATTGCTGCAAGTTTCTGGCTCTTTCAGAGAAAATAGCGTGCAGCTCCTCAAAGAAAGGGCACTGCCTACCATCGTCTGCATCAGATGTCTCTTTACCCTGTACAAGAAAACAGCAAGCTTAATCTTCAAATCAGCCGAGCCTATGTAAATAAAAAGATCATTCAGGTGCTTCCATCTATGTGATTCTGTTCCATCACACAACCTTGTCGAACAAACTGTCCGAATATACGTATGCTTCTTATAAGCTACTCAGCATCTCATGGAAGAAACGACTAAGCTCATTTTTAATGTGTATCAATTTGCAACATGGAAAGAACAATAAATAGAAAAATGAATATGTGCAAAATTAGCCAGGCTCGTTAGAGGAACAATTGGACTATGATCTGATCACATCACTGAAAGCTGATAACACCTAGAGGTGGGATTTTTCTTCTTCTTTTCCCCCTCCCTAGCCCCTATCCGCTGTCTTCACCCATCTTAGGCCCCGTTTGGTTCAAAATCTGGTATCGGGTTGGAATGAGGAATCAAACCACCCTGGTTTAGAGCTAGAAGTCTAAAACCCCATATCCAATTCCGTGTGTTTGGTTCAACCTAAATATAAAACTTCAAACCCTTTTTCTTTTCTCTCTCCTCCCGCACTCCTCATTTAGTCTCTGCCCCCACCAACAGTACCTCCATGACCATGGATCCACCGCCAAAAGCTACTGCAGATTCGTCCTCTTCACTCTTATACTCGAATTTTGGCCCCCAGTCAGCCGCACAGAGATTGAAAATTGGGCGATCGTGGTATTTTAGTTCATGGTTGTGGTAATTATATGTGAAGGAAAAAAAATTAAAATTAAAATGAAAAAGAAAAAGAAACCCATACTAGTCAGTTTTCAACTATAGGTATGGGATCTCACTTTTTTGTAACCAAACATTGGGTGTTGGTTTTCCATACATATACACATAGTTGATTCCAGACCGGGCCTAAACAAACGGGACCTTATACCTATTCATAGATGCTAAGACCAAGTGAAAGTACATGGCTGAGATGAATGACTGTGGGTCTATAATCCCTCAATGCTAGCTTGCTTGGATCCCTGACTGAGATGAATGACTGTATGTCTGTAATCCCTCAATGCTAGCTTGCTTGGATCCATGATTGAAACCCCCAACAATTCGCCAACTCCAACAACAAGGGGGTCAGCTACCATAAATTCAGTTCAATTGCATAAAAAAAAAATGCAACACTTCTGCAAGTTACCCTGCTGAGTACCAAAACAAATCCCAGCAACATCTCAAACCCTCCATTTGTTTGCCATCTACTCACCTAAATGATCCAAGAAACCAAAATCTATACCCTCCATGTGCTAATTCATTTCTCAACTCCCATCTATCTAACTACAAACCGTTTTCTTTTCCATTTCCTTTATTTGGAATTAATAAGTTCCCATAAGCTAAAACAACATCAATCAAAACAAATGAAAGAGTACAATCAACCAAATCCTTCAACAAAATTCTAGAAAAGATGGGAAAAAAGGGAAAACCTGGACAAACCTTGTAGCCATTAACGGTTCTTCCAAAACCTTGCAACAAATTCTTCATATCATTTAATTCCTTCGACATTGAGTACCAAAACAAATCCCAGCAAAATTCAACACTGACATTCTAAACCTAAACCCCCTTCATTTCATTGCCAGCTACTTACCTAACTGATCCAAGAAACCAAAATCTACGCCCTCCATTTGTTAATTCACTTCTCAATTCTCATCAATTCTAAGACCAAATGTTTTCTTTTTCCATATTCCTTATTTGGACAAAACACATCATAGAGTACCATCAACCAAAATCATACACAAAAATTCTAAAGAAGAGGGGAAAAAGAAGGGGGAAATAGCCAAATTGGACAAACCTGGTAGCGATTAACGAGGTTCTTCCACTTGCATTTACACTGATCAGGTGTTCGACTAAACCCTCTCTCTTTCATCCGAGTCGCCACCGTTTCCCACAGCACCTTGTTCCGCTTCGAAGCCGTGAATTCTCTCTCCAGCTCTCCTCGAACGCTAATGAGCTCCAGCGTCTCGTGGTGGGCCCACTGTGGGTGCGTTGCCGCCCTCTCGCCGGCGCCGGAGCTCGACGGAGACGGGTTGAATTGGTGGTGGCTGAGTGGGTGGTGAGAGAATGAAGGAGAAATTGTGTGATCGATTGTTGTCGCCATGGTTGTTGGTTTGGTGGTGGAGTTGGGTGGTAGAATTGGGGCTAGGGTTCGCATAATTCTCTCGTTTTGTGCCATGCCCGCCATTGTCACTTGGGATTTGGGAGGGATTGCACGACTTTGAATCAACTCGTTGCTTTGGCTAATGGAGTAATGGTGAGTGCAAAAACTTATATAGCTCGGCCTTACAACGTCAACTAATGATATTTTTCTGAATGCTTTTGCGCAATTGTTTAACCATTTTAGATGATTTAACTTAGGAATTATTTTACGTTTAGCAACTTCGGGTTAATTTTATAAAAATACGCTAAATTGTAAGAAATCACCCATAAGTCGCTAAAAGTAGCTTAAAAATGGCAAAAATCACCATAAATTGGGTCGTTTAATGGTTTGACAATTGTACACAAGAATTTACGAACAATGATTTGATCAATATTGAGAGTACAATTCAAATCGTTTATGTTGAAAGAATATTTGGTTCATTGATTGTCTAATCTAATGCTTATTTTACTTGGTTTTACAACTTTGAAAGCATGAATAACCTTTTGGCAAGGAAATTTTCCTTCTCGTGGTGAAAGGACAACTTAAGGCACGGCTTGAACTCTTAACATGTTGTATAAGTTATAGAGTAGCTTATTTACCTTTGGGCCAAACACGTTTTGGGTTGAACGCATTACCAATCTTGTAAATAAGATAACATGGTTTGAGTATTGTAGTTAAACATGACATTTGGTCGTATTGGGACGAGGATAATACAAATTTAGCATAACCTAACTCATATATGTGGCCAATCAATTGGGCATGTGGTACATCAAAGTCAGTTACTATACGATAACATACAAGCCAACCTGAGAAGAAATTTATGAAAAGTTACAAACGTAAAAGCTTTAGAGATGAAGGCGGCATGAGGCACACAATTTTTATATGGTACATTCAAGAGCAAAAAATGTAGGTGCACCCCCTCTCTTTTAAATACTCCTAATAAGTTGAACGTTATGCGATGGAAGTAAACATGGATGAACTAGTTGATCATATTAAATTTGGTATACCTTCTTTCATAGACCTGAGTACACCTTATAAACTAACCGAGACAAAGCCAATTATGTCATATTTGGACCGTCTAATAAAAAAAGGAAAATTTTCAAAAAGGGTACTTGACGTTTGGGGTAATAATAAAAAGGGTGCCTGACGTTTACCTATTCCCATTTAGAGTACCCAACCTTTTGAATTAATTCCCATTTAGGGTACATTTGGCTTACGCCGTGAAAAACTATGTTAGAAATTCTAAAAGTTTTGAGAGAATATGTGATCCAAGAGGGGTTTGCATTAGAATAAGGGGGGAGTTTGAATATAAATATTCGGCTACTTGTAAGAGGCTGAAAGAGGCTGAAAATAATCCATAAAAGGAATAAATAGAGGCTTAAAAATGTCCATGTAGGGTCTATGTTTCATTAATTGCTGATTGCATAACTTTTTAGATCAAGATTGAACAAGATTGTACAAGAACCCAAGTATTTCGGCTACAAGGATTGTAGAAGTTTTTAAGGCAAATTTCCAACCAAATCTTGATACGAGTGTCAAAACCATGAATGAAACTCTAACTCACGATTCCAACAGAACTTTTCACTTCGTCAACAATCAGACCCTAAATGAAAATTAATGCAAAGGTTGGGTACCCTAAATGGAAATGGGTAAACGTCAGGCACCCTTTTTATTATTACCTTAAACATCGGGTACCCTTTTAGAAATTTTTCCTTAAAAAAAATACGACACGACGCAACACGACCTAATAAAAAGCCCACTAGTGCTGTGGGCTGCGCCTCAAGCCTGTAGACATGGCATTTGGGCCGGCAAGCACAGCCCAATGCCATCTTCCATGTAACGCATCAAATCAAGTCACAATTGGAGACTTTAAGAAACGAATCTTTTGACTGTTTTGAGCTAATTTCGCGTCCATAAATTGTTCTTTCTCTTTCTCTTTCTCTTTCTCTCTCCTCTCTCAATTCTCAAACGCTCAATTGTTTTTGCTCCCTTTTACCCTCGTCAGCTCTTTCTTCCCCTTTCATCGTCGCCCTAATCGCCGTTTTCCCTTTCCCCACTTCTTTGATTTCAACAATCCCATATGTTGTTTCCAATCAATCGAGGATTCGTTTGAGTTTTTTAGGTGTTTTGTTTCGATCTCTAATCAAGATTCATCGATTAGGGTTTATCACAAATTTATAATGATAATAATCTCCTTGCCCTCTCAACTCCCTTGGGTTACCGCTTCTTCAATCATTCTTGTCCAGAATCTTCGTGTTTTCGGTCCCGGTTTGAATCCTTTTGCTCCTTTCAACATGGCTAATTACTTTACTCTCTCTCGCTAAATTTCAATTCGTTCTGTTCGTCGCGATTTTAGGCGTTATATGTAAGAAAGTCGATATTTGATTTGGGTTTCAGTAATTTGTTGAAAAAACATGTAAAAGAGAAGATTTTAGCATCTGGGTGTTATCGATTTTCATCGTTAGGTTTTCTTCCTGTTGATAAAAAGTGAACTTTTGAGGATTGGGGGGAAAGAGTCGTTTAGGATTTTACTATTTGGGGGTTGAATTTTGGTGGGATTGTGTTGTTGTTGACGGAATATTCAATATGTTTATCATGCCCCACGAGGAGCAGCTGACATTTGCTCAACGGAGATTGTCGAGGAGGCGGTCCTTTCGTCGTGGGCTGGATACTGATGATAGGGGTTGGACTCCGCTCCATGTTGGCGCACGGAAAGGCGACCTTAAGGAGGTATACAATCTTTTCCCTGCCTTTATTTGATTGTATTTAGTAGCTTTGTTGAGCTCGAATTAAGGTACAGGAAGGTGTGGTGTTGGTTGTGTTATGAGTTGATATTCAGATGTCATTACTATCGCATTACATTTGCTGTTTTAATGTTTTCAGCATCTGTCAGTGTTTGTTTGTATATATACCTTTGTGCGTTTTGTTTTTATCATGGATAATGCGCAAGCGATTTCTGGAGATAGTTTGGATATCTCAATCTCAATTTGCTGAAGATGGCGTGCTATTTCAATAGAAACATTGCTGTAGCTCTCCATATTTATATAAGATATCAAGAAGTCTTTTTTTCTATTCAAAATATTTCCCTACTTAACATTCCAAGCTTATCTTGTTTCTACCGTTGGCCAAAACAAATCTAGAATCAGTTTTATGCAGTAGTTTTTCTTCCTGTTTTGATGGACATGGGTAATGTCCTTGTCCTGTCTTTCTTTTCTCTGCCTATTAATACTGTTGCCACCAGCATGAATTGCTATACTTTGGCTAGACATGGGAGTAAAATGGACATTGAAATTGAAGTTTGAATTTCAAATGGAGATAGATGTTTACAGTTTAGACTGCATATATCTTTAACCTCCTCTAGATGAGGCTCATTCGAGTGATGGTAGTGTTGTATAGATATTTAGAACTTCTTTACAGAGTTATTGGGAAATTCATGCATAGCTTTTTCAAGCGTTGAGCCAATCCACACATAAGATCCCTATATAGTACTCTATATTCTAGACATGATACAGCAGCTTTTTTGTCATCCTTCTGAACCTATTTCTATTGAATTCAGAACGGTATAGCAGTACTCAGCTAATCTTTTCCTCCAATTCAGTTGATGAGTTGGTTTACCTGCACACCAGCTAAGGAATTTGTGAACTTGTTTGAAGTTGGATATGTATTATCATTGATGTTAATGGCCCACAGAAGGATGTTACCTAAAGAAACTCTATTTCGTAAAATTCTCCATGTTTCTGGGTCTATAGATGTAGGAGGTTTTTGTCCCTTAGATTTGTTTGCAGTGCTTTTCTATTGGTATTCTGGGCATAGTAACCTGGATATTTCTAATGCAATTATCTTGTCCTTGCATCTCAATTTGAGATTAATTGCATTGCCAATGATAGAACCTTCTAGTTTTCCAGTATTGATTTTTAAACTTTTAGGTTTCTAGCTCTATGGTAAAGCTTATTTATCATCTTCAGAATATTTTATTAGATTAACAGTAAAAGAAGACCATAAAGCTAGACAATACTACAACTTATGACACGTACTACCATTATTTTTGAAATTTTATTTCTTTCTAATTCTTGCGGAAAGTGTCGCCCATCTTCAAACCATTTCCCAACCAGCATTGGGTTTTTTTGGGTTTTAAAAGCAATGGTGGTGCTTTGGGCATATTTTTTCAAAGGGTGGCCACAGACTTAGACACGTGAGAAGTGCCATTTATAGAGGTTAAAAGTCTAACAAGATGTGTTGCACAATTGTGTTGTGTCATGTTGTGTCGTGTGTCACATATACTATATGGGGTGCCCATGCTTTCTAGTTTGAAGCCAAAAACAGAGTGATGTTTGAGTAGTTGTTGTTCGGAGTTGATTTAATATTGTTATTTGGAAAATTTTCATTTTGGGTACCCGCCTTTTCAATATTCTTACTTTGGGTATCTGAAATTTTAAAAATTGTCTCATTTTGGGTCATTTCACTAATGGCATTAAAAACTCCGATAAAATGCTGACGTGTCACCAATCAAAAGATATTTTAAAAATTCCCAAAAAGTTGTAGAATTTCTAAATAACTAAAAGTAAACATTTCATAACTTTTGAATTTTTTTTGGTAATTTTTTAAAATTTTTTAAGAGTATTTTGCTTAATGACACGTCAGCATTTTTAACGGAGTTGTTAACACTGTTAGTGAAATGACCTACAATGAGACAATTTTTAAACTTTCAGGTATCCAAAATGAGAATATTGAAAAGACAGGTACCCAAATTGCAATTAGGACGAACGTTGGGTACCCAAAATGAAATTTTTCCTTGTTATTTTAACAACTCTAAATTCTGCTAATAGGCCAAGGGGCTAGAATTATTGTTCTCTCTTCCAAAATTCACTCTCTAATACGTGAGACGTACTTGAGTTCCTTTGAAATAGTGTTTTTTCTTCAATAGTTCACTTAATATGTTGGCATTTGTTGGTTTAAATTGAAAGTAGGTTATTTTAGGGGTCTTGACAATGGTATTTGGGATCATGTGTTACCTACAGTCTTATTGATGGCCTTGGCAGTGATTGCAGCAGTGTAAATTGTTGTATAGGTTCATGCTAGTGAGGGGTAAAATGGGGAATCAAGTATGTTGCACGGAAACGGAGATATGTGAACGCAATTTGTTATGCTAATGATCCTTTGAACATCATGCGAGACGAGTGTCATGTCCAGTTTCTGACAGACACGTGACCCTTTTTTAACAATTTGTCCTTGCCTAGCCACAAAACAGCGCTGGTCTTTGTACAAACCAACGGCCACAAAAAAAAATATATATATATAATTATTATAATAAAATAAAAAAAATCTCTGTGTTTGCTGTGTTGTCTAGAGGTATATCTTAGGAACTCTTTTGGCTTCTCACCTTTTCGGGTCTAATTTCAGGTCAGACGATTGCTCGACGAGGGGATGGATGCAAATGTAGCTGCCTGGGGCTCCAAATTGCAAGGGATCACTCCTCTTCACCTTGCTGCTGAAGGAGGTCATCTGAAAGTTATGGACCTGCTGCTTGAGCGTGGTGCTAATATAGATGCCAGAACCAAGGGTTCCTGTGGCTGTAAGTATCTTCCAATTTTTGCAGTTTCATCATCATCAGATTTCTATTTCACAAGTTCCCACCTGGGATGTTTGTTTTGATCTTTTGAAGCAAGATTTTATCCCACCTTGGGAGCTGGCCTGAATTGCTATTTGCCTTCCAGTAAAGTTCTATTTAGGTTTTTGAATGTTCTTTTTCTTTTTTCTAGGGACGCCCCTCCACTTAGCAGCTAAGTCACGGAACAAGGAGGCAGTTAGATTCCTTGTAGAGAATGGTGCCTTCCTGCCACCTGATATTAATGATAACAGGTTTAATCCGCCTGTTCACTATTGCCATGGCCTTGAATGGGCTTACGAGGAGCTCAAGCGTTTGCACGAGAATTCATCATCTTCTTCTGGTGAGACATCATCATACAGCTCTGAAAACTGAAGCTTGCTCCACTCTTTGGCCTTCTCTATGATCATTATTAGCGCGTTACCTGTCTCTCAGTCTTTTGCTAATGGTGTGTTGTACTATCACAGTTATGCTGTGTGTGGCAAACCAAATACTGGTCGTCTTGGTTATATTTGTACTAATAAGTTGATGATGTTTGTGTTGTTTGAGGCCGTGCCTTGCAGTAGTATTGTAGAGTATATGTAACAAGGAACTCCGTCTTTGTTGTATGTCCTGCTTGCCCGGGGTCGTGTGACTACTTCTGAGAGTGTAATAAACTTAGATATGGATATTTGATGAATCCTTTGTGTTACTACTTGTTAAGTGGAATATATCCTTTTGGGTGTGTGTGTGTGTTTTTGTGTGGAGCAAGTATTGCACTTTCTTTTTTTTTTTTGTGATGGGAGCACTTGTTACTCTTGAAGTGGTTGAGCATCGACCATTTGGCATTTGTGCACTTTCATCACTACTGTAACAAATAAATGATACATTAGACTCCCTAGATAGCTTTAGATTCAATGATGACCGTGTCGATATGGGCTCATTCTGCAATGGAACTTCATGTACTCGCAAGTTCGTGTTTTAACTTATTTATACACAAATGTGAAATATATAAATAGTGGTCGTTTGGTTCACTTTGGAAAGTTCCAATACCCAGGAAGTGGCATTTTATATGAATTAAAAATTCACGGGAAGTGGGAAAAATTGTTTGGTTGGATGTTGGAAGTAGAACTTCCCACAGGAAGTCCAACTTACCTAGGGGGGTAAGGTAAGGAACTTCCCCCATTTTGGAGGAAACTTCCTACATTTTATCCAACCAAACAACTTAGTGGTCGTTTGGTTGACAAAATAAAACATGGGAAGTTGCAATTCCTGGGAAGTAGAAATAGTTGAGTTGTTTGTTTAACAAAAAAATGTAGGAAGTTGCACTTCCCATGAATTTCTACTTCCCCTA
>BSSO01005705.1:0-12810 GCA_030267885.1 Mesembryanthemum crystallinum | reverse complement strand
GAGCTACACACAACACCAAATCAAAAAATTTAAAATGGGCAAAATGATGGTGAATAAGGAAATGAATGAGGGAAGAAGATATAGAGAGGGGAAAGGAGGTCTTTCCTTCATCATCATATACTTTCTCTCTCTTTGGAAGCCATTAATGGCGTGGGGGATCGGAGGTGGTGAAAATGGCAGTAGATCATTTTTTTAGTGTTGAAAATGGCGGTGGTGAGGTGAGGTGAGGAGAGAGAGAAAGAGAGAGTCTCGAAGAAGATCAGCCACCATTGTTTGTTGAGCTTGAGATCTGAGAGAGATGGTGAATGTGAATTATTAGGGGATAAAGAAACTGGAAATGATTTTATGTGAGTGTTGCCTTTGGTGGGGTTTTGCAGTTGTGTTTATTTGTTTGCACTCGTTGTTCCTTTACCATTTGCTATCTCTCTCTATCTCTTTTGAAACCATGAATGGTGAAAATGGTGGTGAATTTGGAGACCCACTAAAGTAAATAAGGGATGGCAGAAAAATTATTAACTGGTTTGATTGCTTTATTTTGTGTTTATTGTTATGAATTTATCAAACTCACAAAGAATGGTTTGGGAAACTTTAAAAACTTGAATCTGGGTTATGCCATGGAAACTGGGAGAGAGCAGAGGATGAGAAACAATGGGATGAGAGAGAAATTGAGGGGCTAGGCAGGTGTGAGGAGGTGAGAGCAAGAGAATACAGTGGGGGTAATTTTGGTACTTCAAGTGCCAAATATATTAATGGGTTATTTTATTCCTCTCCTCAAATTTTTAAATTAAAAAAATCAACTCCGGCTGCCACGTCAGCAAATGCTCACCGGAAAGAGGGAGGGAGTACCTTAAATCACCAAAAAAAAAAAAAAAAAAGTTGAGTACCCTTAATCACCAAAAAATGAAAGTTGAGTACATTGCAGAGCTGTTAATTCCAAAAAGTGGAAGAGAAAGAGAACAATGTATTATAAATGAATTTAGCAACATCTGCGAAATTTCAGCCGTAGGATCTTACTTATTTAATGGTCAGGATGTTTTCTCATTTCTCGTTTAAAGATACCTTCTCATTTGAACAAATTAAGTGCGAACTGTGTGAATTTAAAATCTAGGCCATCTAATTCAAAATCAATGGCTAAGATTTAGCCCTTATAAGTAATTAATGTGCATGTTTTGAGTGATGAATTTTAAAAGTGATAAATATACGTTTTACGGGTGATGAATCTATTTAATCCAAAGTGATGAATATTCATGTTATGAGTGATGAATATGTATGCTACGAGTGATGAATTTACACTCTACGAGTGATGAATCTAATAGTTCATATAGTTCGAGTAATCCAACAAATATAATTGTATTTCCCCATTCATATTATCTTTTGAATTATTAATTGTCAAAGTTTGATTGACTCTTCACTTTTAGTTTGCGGAGGTACAATCCGGACAAAGGAAGTACTAGCCCGGTTGTAAATGAGCTACACCGAATTGAGTACTGATGTACTCATACTCGGCTTGTTTATTAAACGAGAATCAAATTGGTTCTCGTGTTCGGCTCGTTTAGGTGCCGTTCTTTTCACTTAGCTGGATAAGTTTTAGTTCAGTTCAGTTCAAATATGTTCAGTTTAGTCCAATTTAGTGCTGAAGTGAATGAATAGTAACCTGAGAGAGAAAAAGTAAAGTTGAAGGAATTGATTGGACTGAATTAATATAACCTGTTCAGTTCAGTTTTAGTTTCAATTGATTTAGTTTTAGTCGAAAAGACAAGCCGTTAATGTTGAACGAGTTTTGACTGAGTATGTTCGCGAGTTGCTCATTAGTGCACCGCCTTTTTTCGAGTATATAGGTACTTAAACGAGTAATGGGGTGCTCGTACTTGACTCGTTTATTAAACGAGTATCAAACTGAAATTCGTGCTAAGCTCGTTTATTATTAAATAAGTATGTTCGCAAGTTGTTCATAAGTATATGCCTGTTTACAGCCTCAAGTACTGCTTAATCGTTAATTTAAATTCAATCCTTAGATAGGACATATACGATATGATATACTAGAGTTAGGTCACTGGAAATTGTTTTTTAAGGGCATCAATGCAATTGTAGAAGTGCATGGATACTTGTGTATTTGGTAAAAAATAAATTGGAAAATTTGGTAGATATTGCAAAAAATAGAACACATCTGTCTCTTATTGGGCAAATTTTTATGAATGGTATTGGGTATAAAAAAAAATGATACCTAATTTGGATCATTAGTACCAATTTTCGAATCGTCAAAACCAATTTATATGTCAGAAGATCACCATTACTAATTTTACAGTCTGCCTTATAATATTACAAAAACGATATGGAAAATCCCGAAAGTAATGGAGTAAAAATATATAGGTGGTCTTTGGAGTGTTGGTCTTGGTATCATTCAACCTTTAGCTTCTCGTACATCCCAACTTTGTTTTTCTTGTTTGCCTCCCACTATGCACAGTCTGTCTCTCAACACACTTCCATAAACACACTCTCACTCTCACTCTTTATAGAGGCAGAGTAAAGTTAAGCTATACCCACAACACAACAATGGAAGAAAGGCCAGAGACAGAGCTAATTTCAATCCCAGCAACTCCAATGGCGGCCTCGACGCCGGAGATTCTGACACCATCAGGACAACGCTCGCCGCGGCCGCCATTGAAGGAGTCTTCGAAGTCGGCAGCATGGACTCCGACATCGTTTATATCTCCGAGGTTCTTGAGCCCCATCGGAACTCCGATGAAGAGGGTGCTGGTTAATATGAAGGGCTATTTGGAGGAAGTGGGTCACTTGACTAAGCTCAACCCACAAGATGCTTGGCTCCCTATTACTGAGTCTCGCAATGGAAATGCCCATTATGCTGCTTTTCATAATCTTAATGCTGGTGTTGGGTTTCAAGCTCTTGTTCTCCCTGTTGCTTTCTCTTTCCTTGGATGGTAATTTTTCATTATCTTTGTGTTATTTTTGTTCATATTTGTTGTTGATTTTTGCTGATTTGTGTTGTTGATTGTACTGTTTTTTTTTTTTTTTTTTTTTTTTGTTGAACTTGGTTATATTTGTCTCTAAAATCAACAAAAATAACAAGTGCAGAACATAGAGTAGATTTTCCTGATCTTATGTTTTTTGTCATTTTGTTTTTGTAATGCATTTTGGCTTGTATGAAAATGAGTTTATCTTTCATGTTAGTTTTGGCTTTGTAATTTTATGAATTCATCTCACCTGTTTCGGCTGTTTGGGAATTTCCCAGAGTGAAGAAACAGACTCAGCTAAAAGCTTAAATTGAAAGTATGAAGAAGTTGGTGAATGGGATTCTGCTCTATTGAGCTTCAAGTGTGAATTTGCACTTATTCAGTTTGACCAGATTTGGACTCACCTAACTCTATTGTAGTAATTGAACCAACTCACCCAAAACAAATACAGTACTTTTTATCCTTTTTCATTCAGTAATGAATTTGTTTCTATTAAGATACTTGATTATGATTATTTGGGTGAATTTCTAAAGTAAAATAAGTTGCATTTAAGTAGATTGCCTTCTACCAAATACTATAGTGTTACTTGACTGCAACCATTTTCTGAATCTGTCTTGATTTTAGTTTTAGTTTTAGTTTTTCCACACTTATAAGCATGACAGTCTTTAATTTTTTTGAGAACATATCATGGAATAGAATATCAGTAACAGTTAGGAGCCAGTATCTTTTGTTGATCATTGTGCACAACACCATGCCAAATTAGTATAATTAAAGTAGATGACAACTTTTTACTTTTTGGATCATTAGATTTTGCTTTTTAATTAAATTAATATATCTATTATGTGAGATTTTTATGGCTATGAGAGTGGGAAGAAACTATTGTTGAGACAAATTATTAGTTAAGTCAGGCTTAGCTTTTACTTTATGCAACCTCCCATAATTTCTTGACTTGGTGTTGGTCACTTCCCTGGACCAGTAATGATTCTGTTATAGTGTTTCCATTGGAAGGCCTAAAGGAAGGGGACCATTGGATTCAAGTAATCAAACCCAAATTGTTTTTTAGCTAAATTTATGTAGTAGTTTTCTTTCTGGTGAAAAGTGATGTATAGGCATATCTGTCTTTGATTTTGTTAACTTGGTTCAAAGCTGAAGAGTTTTGTTACTTTCCCTTTTTCTCTTTTGCTTTTTCTGTTAGTACTTGACATGAAAATGGTCATGAAATGAATAGAACTACACATAAGGTTCTGTAATGAGGCAGGCAGTGACATTAACCAAATAAAAAATAAGAGAAATTATTGAATTTAATGAAAGATGAATGTGAGAACTGTGTTATACAATGAGCCATAAGGGACCATTTCGAGTGGTGGATTTGTCAATAAGGGGTGAATCTGAATATGCAACTCTTCCGTCTCATCGAGTTTTTTCTTTCTTTTATTACTTATTTACTTGGTGAACATCGGCAAACTGAAAATTTATGTTTTGCAAATAATTAATCTATCAACGACTGAATATTGTCGCCTTTCCCATATGGACAACTTATGCTACATATTCCCCTTGCTGAGGGTGTATTTATAGCTCTTTCAATCTTGATCATTCCCTATTCGATCCATAACCAAGTATAGTTGAATCAAATCCTGGTGCTTATATGGAGCTGTGTTTTCCTTGAACTCACAATTTGTGGTTAAAACTTGTAAGTATAATAGCGCTCCAATATGTTTGTGGGTACTATGAATTAGAAAATTTACTGGAGTAACATTATGCTTAAAAGGAAGCATTTTGGTTAACTTGCCACACTTGAATGGTATGACTGATTTTATTTAAGTAAATTTTGCTTAAGGATTCATCTGTGTATTGCAGGGGTTGGGGTATCCTTTCATTAACTATAGCTTACTTTTGGCAACTTTACACGCTGTGGATTCTAGTTCAGCTACATGAAGCAGTACCAGGGAAAAGATACAACAGATATGTAGAGCTAGCACAAGCTGCATTTGGTATGTTTTCACTTTTTATGTGCAATCACCTAAGATTCAAGTTTGGAAAAAAAAAAAATAAAATAAAATAAAATTTTAGTTCTTATCATTATGCTATGAAGAAAAATTTGAATAAGTTGATAATATAAATTTCTTGTTTCCATCTTCTCTATTCATGCAGGGGAAAAACTAGGCGTGTGGCTTGCTCTTTTTCCAACAGTATATTTATCCGCTGGAACGGCAACTGCTTTAATACTCATTGGAGGGGAGACTATGAAATTATTCTTCCAGATAGTTTGTGGACCGCTTTGCTCATCAAACCCACTGACTACTGTTGAGTGGTACCTGGTGTTCACTTCATTGTGCATTGTCCTATCTCAGTTGCCAAATCTTAATTCAATAGCAGGACTCTCTCTTGTTGGGGCAGTGACTGCCATCACTTACTGTACCATGGTTTGGGTGCTCTCTGTGAGTCAGCAAAGGCCGCCCCAAATCTCCTACCAGCCAGCCATGCTTCCATCTGTCTCTGCCTCCTTATTTTCAGTTCTGAATGCCCTCGGAATAATAGCCTTTGCATTTAGGGGACATAATTTGGTCATGGAGATTCAGGTATGCTTACAGATCTATGACTCAGAGTATTTATTCTGTTTCTTTGCTCACTCATATCCAAGTTCATCCCACTATTGTTGGCTCTAGTCCTAGGCAAACTAAATTGTTTATTACTAGCCTTTGTTTTTTTCTTTTTAATAATTAACACACCAGAGTGAGACTGCATAAGTAGTATGAATTTGTGTGGTAGGAATATCTATAGCTGAATGTAATTACTGTATGAAAAACTTTAAAAGCGATTTTTATATAGAATTTAGAAATGCTCATCATGGATGACAAAAATAAAAATAAAAACTGAAAGTGACTTCAGAGTTGAGTTTAGTGTTTCATATGCATGAGCAGCTTGATTTTGCTGTTTCAGGCTACTATGCCATCAACATTCAAGCATCCAGCCCATGTGCCAATGTGGAAGGGAGCTAAAGTTGCATATTTCTTCATTGCCATGTGCCTTTTTCCCGTTGCAATTGGAGGATATTGGGCTTACGGAAACCTTGTGAGTCTCTTAACACTGCATTATTATCTATATCTTTTGTGTAGCTATTCATGTTACTTTGGTGATCACATCAATAAGTGTGTAGAAGTCACAGCTCTGGTCTTGATTAGGAAAAGTGCATTTTGTCTTGAGGTTTGGATATTTGTGAATGGTGATGCAATACCACCAAGCAAGTTTAACATTTGAAGTTATCATTCTTCAATGTCAGTACACTTACATTGAGGCATCAACTGATATCCAATTCTGCATAATAGGTTTTAAGATTTGACAAAACAATGCCTTTGTAAGTTTGTAACAGACTCAAGGACTTCTTGGTGGATGAATATGAGATTCTTGACTATGGAGGTCTTTACGAAATCAGTCAACAACAGTTGGGATCTGTTGTTGTACCAAATATGTGGACCATGAGAAATATCATTCTTACAAAATGTTAAATTTGATAACTATTTTGAGCTTGTTTGCCCTAACTTCTTCAATTTTGAGCTTCTCCTATTTCCCCTCACAATCTACCCCCTCCACCTCCTCTAGGACCTTCACTTCCCCAATTATAAGCTTTTGAGAAGCTAAAAAACACCTTTTAAAGGCCAAAAGCACAAGCTTCAAATTGGAGCTTGCATTTTTTCGATCACAAGTGGATGTTCTGAGCTTCATAGAAGCTAAAATTGGGGAGGTGAAGGAGACGGAGGGGTAAATTCTGAGGGAAAATATAAATTAACCGGAGAAACTTTGATCACAAGAACTATGCTACATTTATGTCTTACTATAAAACATGATGAGTTTACGTACACGCTTGATTGCTTACGTGATAAATCAGCTTTGCTTTTGCCTCTGTATTGTGTTCCTTGCTTTTGGAACTTGAACCTGAAAAACTGATTGTATGATCATATTGCTTGTCTACCCATTATTTCATCCAAGGTAAGAACTAAGAACTGAATTGCTTTTCCCCTTGGCAGATGCCTTCAGGTGGAATGCTCACTGCCTTGTACGCCTTTCACATCCATGACATCTCAAGAGGACTACTAGCAATGGCATTCCTCTTGGTTGTATTCAACTGCTTGAGCAGCTTCCAAATATACTCCATGCCCGTATTTGACAGCTTTGAAGCGAGCTACACAAGCCGGACTAACCGCCCCTGTTCTGTATGGGTTAGGTCCGGTTTCCGAGTTTTCTATGGGTTTGTCAACCTCCTAATTGGTGTGGCATTCCCATTCCTCTCAAGTCTTGCTGGTCTGTTGGGAGGGCTCACACTCCCTGTAACATTTGCTTACCCTTGCTTCATGTGGGTGCTCCTAAAACAGCCCCCAAAGAACAGCTTCAGTTGGTATTTCCACTGGATTTTAGGATGGCTTGGAATCGCTTTCAGCCTCGCGTTTTCAATTGGAGGGATTTGGAGTATTGTTACCAGTGGGCTTAAGTTGAAGTTTTTCAAGCCAAGTTAGGTGACACCTATTCTGTGTGCACTATATTGCTGTTGTAACATATGACAGTTTTTGCTTAATTATACAGACAATGAGTTCTGCTGCTTAATGAGTTTTTGTGTGATATGTAAATTTTGAGAATGCTGCTGATCAAAAGGTCTTTGGAAAGCATCAAAGAAAGACCAAGTTGGAAGTAATGTCTAGTAACTGAGCTTGTGAATCTAGGATACTGTATACTTTTCACCCTCTTACTCATTTTATCTCTTCCTCCTACCATATAAACTACTGACCATACTTTTCTTTTTATACTTTCTTTCTTTTCTTTTTTTTTTTGGCAATTAAACAAGGATTTTATTAGTTACCAAAAAGATATTACAATAAGCTTATAGTCACTGAAACAAAGAGACTAAAACCTATTTATTGTAGCATCAGGGGTGCCTAGTAACCCATCTTCTAGGAAGGTTTGTATACCATCACCAACATCATGTGCTAGATAGGTGATTACACCAAAAAACATAACTGATACTATAATGAGGATATATCAACTAACACATGTTAAACTGAATTTAAGAATTTTACTACTGGCTGATAGTGCTGTGCCCTGACACAAGTGAGGAGCTTGATCTGATGCTGGATTTGAAGATGATGAGTCTAAATATTATGAAATACTCTAGTATTCCTCTCTATCCATATAGCATATATAGTGTGAACAAATGCAATTAGAATGGCCTTCGTTTTCACTGATTTCTGCTTTGCTAGTTTTCTTGTAATATAACACTCTGTTGCCCAGCTTGGGATGGGCCTATTCACATGTAGCCAATTTAGAATCCCTTGCCATACCTCCTTTGAGAAGGAACATGTAAAATAAAGATGTTCCAGAGTCTCATTTTGTGAGTTAAAGAGTACACAAGTATAACTTTAAGGCAATCCCCAGCTAACAAGAATGTCTTTTGTTCTCAATTTTTGATGGAGGCATAGCCAGACTATAAAGGTTGCCTTGGGTGAAGGAATGGATGAACAAGTAATACTTTTTCATGCAACATTCTGAGCAGGGCCTCTCATATGCAGATACATCTTTTTGATGGAGAATTTGCCATGTTGAACTACACTGCTCCAATCCCCTGCTATTGGCTTGTGTTTTTTCATCTGTAGGATCTTCTGAACCACCTATGAAGCTTGTGGGGGAGGATCCATGCTTCAGATATCCTGATGGTTAATGTAATAGACATGAACCCATTTTATCCACAGAATTTCCTTGTGCTCACTTAAAGCCCACAATAGTTTACATAAAGCTGCCTGATTCCAAAGTTTAAGATCTATCAAATTTAAACCACTAGCACCCTTAAGTAAGCAGTCTCCCATGAAACTAAGGCTTTCTTGGTAATAATTACTTCACCTGACCAAAGATAGCTCCTACAAGATGCCTCAATCATTTTTATGACCTTTTGTGGTAGGATGAATAATTGTGCCCAGAAAGCTTGTATCCCAAGTAGAACAACTCTAATCAATTGCATCTACCAGCATATGATAGACATTTAGCTATCCAAGAGGTTATTTTGTGTCAAGTAAAGGCTTACACTGAATTATAGTAAGATTTTTGGTTACCAAAGGCACTCCTAAATATCTTACTGGTAATATAGCCTCCACAAAACCCAATTCAGCCAGTATAAGCTGCCTATCATGCATATGAACTCCACCCAAGAAGACTTGACTTTTGCTCAAATTAGCTTTTAATCCTGCTAACAATAAATCACTGTGAATCCCTATAGAGGTTGATTGAAAACTTTGTTGCGGTGGTTGAAACTTATAAATATTCTAAAACTGACAAAATTTTAGAACTCGTTGAGGGATGAAATTCAATTTTTCTATAAGGACCAAATTTATACCTAAATCGGTTTTTTTTTTTATTATTATTATTAGAAAAAATTTGGTTTAACCACCTTTAATAATAGGGTATTTAAAAAGAACCACATTTGTTATAACTTTTTTAAAATAATCACCTTAAATGTTACACTTTATTGATTATAGTCACATGTTGCCAGAATCTGTGAGAAAAATTATTTTTTCTTCCCGTTTTGCCCTTACCTAATTTTATTGCAATTTGATTTAAAAATAAAAAAAAAAAATCAAAATAATTTTTTATTCCCCCCTCCCTTCATCAGCCTCAAGCTAGCAGGTTGGCAGAGTGTTTATTTTTTGTTTTTTATTTAAATCAAATGAGAAACAAATTAGATAAGGGCAAAATGGGAAGAAAAAATGTCCAGGTGGCTATAATCAATGAAGTGTAACATTTAAGGTGGTTATTTTAAAAAAGTTATAACAAATGTGGTTGTTTTTAAAACACCCTATTATTAAAGGTGGTTAAACCCAATTTTTGCTTATTATTATTATCATTATTATTATTATTATTATTATTATTATTATGAAAAAAAGGCAAGTGCTGTTAGATTCCAAGCTTATTTGAAAGGCGGTCCTCCTTGGGTCTACGCCTACCAATTCCGAGTGGTTTTACGCAGCCAGCCATATAAGAGCATCAATAACGGGAGATCCAGAAGGGAGCTATATAGGAGAGTGAGTAAGGTCCATGGATAAAGTAAGCAGCCATAGCCATAGCAGAGCCATGGGGGAACTTCAATAAAATCAGAGCTTCTTCAGGCTTTGTTTCTGGGAGGAGAGAGAAGAAAATGGAGAAAAGGGAGGGAGCAGCTGCCGACTTGTGCGTGAGCGTCACCCAGGTTGGGCTGGGATGCATCGCTGCCAAGCGCGCGTTAGGCTCGGTGGGTGACAGTGCCCAGCTAGCCCCTGAGTGACACGTGTCTTTACTGTCTTTACTGTGTAGTTGGTTACGGCGAATTATATCGTGTACCCAGGCCCACCGTGCTTGGTAGATCCGAGCGCGCGTGTAATGTACTTTCGCTGTTGCTTCTTAATCGCACAGGTTTAATATTTTATTGTGCCAATTTTCTACAAGAAACATTTATCCCAGGTGGCTCAATGTTATGGGAGTAGCCATTAGGGCCACGGGTTTGACACCTGTGCCTTGTATTGAATTTTTTGCTTTAATTTTTTTTCCCATTCCTTCTTTCCTCCTTTTGATTTTGTATTCGTTTCTTGTTCTTAAATTTTAAAATTCTTGCTTTAATTTTATTTATTTATTCCCATTCCATTCTTTCCTCCTTTTATTTTTGTATTCCTTTCTTGTTTTTAGATTTTGAGTTCTAAGTTTTCATGGGTTACATGTTGATTTCTAATTATTTTTTTCTTTATTTCATTGGCTATGTTAAGTGGAATATTAACTGGTATTTTTGTATATTCATTGTTCCACTATTTTTTCCATATTTTCGGCCATATGCTAAATTTATTTTTATTTTTTTCACTTTGTATATCCTATCATAGTGTCACCTTTTTTTTTTTTTTTCGAGAACCACTCATGCTAACTGCAAATTATATAATACACCCGTGTGTACCATTCTTGGTATACCCGGGTGATAGAAACGTCATCGTTGCCACTTATTGTTCTTGGACGACTTACCACCCATGATCTACACGTAAAACAAGCTAGTTTGGCTATTAGTGATATCTATGTAATACTCAGGGTCATTTGTTGAATCTCTGCATCCGCACGATTGAGGTTGCTCACAATTTCTTCCACTCTAATAAAAATTCACATTTCTAGATAATGAATCTCACGTTTGAATTTGTGATCCTATAATTACATTTAGTGAACCTGACAGCTATATTTTATAAATCTTCTGGCTACGTTCATTAAGTGAACTTGAGAGTTACATTTAGTGAACCTGGAGGCTACAATTAGTGAACTTGATGGTTACAGTGAACTTAAGAACTATATCCAATGAATTTGATGGTGAGCTGACAACTAAATTAAGTGAACCTTCAAGCTAATTTTAGTGAATTTGATAGTCACATTTAGTGAACCTAACAACTACATTTAGTGAATCTAAAGGTGAGCTGACAACTAAATTAAGTGAACCTGAAAGCTGCTTTTAGTGAACTTGATAGTCACATTTAGTGAACCTAACAAATATATTTAGTGAATCTGAAGGTGAGCTGACAGCTAAATTAAGTGAACCTGAAAGCTTCTTTTAGTGAACTTGATTGTACATTTTATAAACGTAGGTTGTACATATGATGAACATGATTTCAAAACAAATTAAGTGAACGTGGCAACTATATTTAGTAAACTTGACATTTATATTTTATAAACGTAGCTTGTACATATGATGAACATGATTTCAATATAAGTTAAGTGAACTTTACAATTACATTCAGTGACCTGATGGTTAAATTTAGTGAATGTGATGGTTAATTTTAACGAACATCTCTTTACAGATGATGATCCCCAACTTCAAATGCAATGAACTTGCTAGTTAAATTTAGTGAATCTGTTGAATACATAAAGTGAACTTGACGTTTAATTTTAATGAACCTGACATAATTTATAGCTTTATCACCATCTATGAGTTTTGCATATAAAGTAATAAGAATGAAAAAAAAAGGAGAAACTATAGCATTATAATGAAAAAGAAAAGAAAAAGGAGAAAAACTTTTTACGATATAGATATTATTATACATGTGCATATAATTAATTAATATAAGTACATTAAAAATATTTAAATGAAGGTAACATAATATTTTAAATACTAATTTACAAATAATAGTAGCTTAATAATATAATATCACAATAATATTCAACCTTTTCATATAAAGCAGAGTGAAAAAATATAGAGAAATATAACAAAGGGAAAATGACACGGGAAAAGGAAAGAGCGGAACTCTTACATAAAAACATCAAAATTGTAAATGACTTACTTATCCAACACTTCCAAATAGGCTATAAAGGGTTTGATTTTTTTTTTTTTCCTTCTTTTTTTTAATAAGAGAAGGTTTTGAATTTTTAGAATTGACTCATATTTATAAATGAAATTTAAAACGTTGTATCAAGAATTAAAAAGCAAGAATGAGTAAGATCAATGTAAAAAAGCAAGAAGAAATATAAAAATGATAAATGTGAAAAAAAACATAACCAAAAGTCCAAAACGAAGGGAAAGAAATATTTTATATAAAAGAGCCCCATAATAATTAATGGGGTAAAAGGTAAACCGTAAAAAAGCTGCTACAGGTGGGAATTGAACTCTGTACTACTCCCATATCCAACTTTACCCCTAACCGCATACGCTACATTGTTATGTACGTACATCCGATAAATTTAACACAATATATACTCTAAGGGCCCGTTTGGTTCAAAAGAAGGGAATGGAATGGATTGGAAACAAATAACAAGAGGAATGGGTAATGAAAACCATTACTTTTATTTGTTGTTTGGTTCA
>BSSO01005704.1:0-12812 GCA_030267885.1 Mesembryanthemum crystallinum | reverse complement strand
AAAAAAAAAGTTAGTGTATTTTTTTTTGGCTCCTAGGATGGAGACAAAAACGACAAAAAATGGACAAGTCTGGTAAGATTACTCACTCCCATGCAGGCGCCACGATAGGTGCGGGTCCCATGACACACTTTAATTCGTGTCCTGACTGGGCCTTCATTTGCTGACTCAGATCTCCTAATATTCCATGGCCCCACCACGTGATCCACAATTAACTTTTTTTTTTAAACAAAATTTATGCAACGTGATCCACAAATTTTAATTGCTCAATATTTACTTTTTTTTTGTTCTTTTCTTTTCTTTTTTCACCTGGTTTTCTATCTCAGGGAAAGAGGAATTTCTATGGCTTGAAAGCAAGCTAGGAGTTTTACAAAATACAAGTTGTATGTTTGAACAATTTATGCAATTACTCTCTTTTCAGGTTGTTTGATATATCAAGCGAGTACAGATTGTGATAATGAGTGAAAAAAAAGTGACACTAGTTTTTGGGTCGTCAGTACTATTTTTAGCTTATTATTATCATTTTATAGATTACTAGTACATTCCGCTTGAATATCAGACCGTCTGATATAATATTTTGTGCAATTTCTGATGTGACTCGTATAATCTCCAAATGACTAGTACAAACTAATAAAAGCTTCCTTGGCCCAATTAGCAGTCTTTGAATGAAAGGCAACGTAACTTTGCCCATTGAAAGTTGGGTTCAATATTATTAGTTGGTGAGTTGGTGACTAGTTAAGAGTCATATAAAGCTACTCATTTAAGACTATAATTGACCTCTGATGTTTACTAAACACTTCAAATGATTCTAGACTAATGTTGTTTGTGAACAACAATCGTTCGTCCTAAAAGGTTCTAGATATACTATTATCATGGGTTAAAGTCTTTATATTGAACATTCTCAAGGATGATTAGTGTTTTTCAACTATTGAAGTTACTTAAGACTGGGAACTCGATAATCAAATCCGAGGGTCTCCCACGCCTCCTCAGGAGGTTGTGAGTCCCCCATTACTGTCATTCGAAATTACGTACACACCTTTAATTTATCCAGAGACAATCTGATAAACCTCGTTTTTGTGCATTATAATTCTTGGATTGGACCCTTCTAAATTCGGTTGAGTTTTCACAATCGAGGTTCATGGATACTACACCGATAGGGAAGATCCTGGGACGACCCCTGTAAACTTGCACAATGACTTTATATCATATTTTTACCCATGGTTTTGGTGTATGATCTAAATAATGGGTGACTAGTAAATGGTCACCATATATAAATTGTTCAGGATCCAATAACCAACCTCGTGATCCTCCTACACCTCCCAGAGGATCCCTGTCCAATATCATTTCAAGGTAACCACTTTCATTCAAGGACATCTCATATGAGCCATTTTCATTGGTTACAACTTGTGGATTATACCTTATCGGGGGTGGATGAATTTTTCAACACTAAGGTTCCTTGAGACCAAAGCCTATCAAAAAGACCCCTCGACATCTCATGGATTCTGCCACTCTAATAACATATTCATCAATAATTTTGGTGTTGGAGACTTAAATAAAGGGTCTATAAAACTACTTGGAAGTTGGAATCACATCACCAAAATGCTTTGTTTTTTAAATCTTTTTTTTTTTTTAAAGGTAATAGCTTCATAGTATTAACATTTTTGCCTTATCTACTTGTTATGAGATGTCACATATGTATAGTGATGACTTCATATGAAGTTGATAACTTGATATACACATCTCAATTATTGATCAAGAACAAGATTTGTGAAAGGGAGATTGAATCTAAATGGAGTAAAAGAAAAAAAAAAAAAAATACACTTTAACATCTTTGTTTGCTTAAGGTAAGTGGATAAGAAGTATGTAGGACTTTATATTGAAGCTCTAAACGTAGTTACGTAACTAAGCGTCAACTCCCATACACATGATTTGAACATGGAAGTTTGGATTTTTGCTGGAGCAAGAAAAACTCAGAATTATCACCATAGAAAGATCATATACAACGAATTTATTGTGTCTTCCAGTATCATACCTTATATTTAATTAATTTCATGTATATTGATTAATTACAATATAAGGTACATAATAAGGTACATTATGATCAATTCTAACGTACATAATTACGCAACTTTTTATGACACAAATCCAACAAACTTCTCTATATTCTCATCTTCATGTGGTGAGATGATCTCTAGTATTGAACTTATAATAACCCCAATAAAAAAACGTTAATTATCATAAGTTCAAACTTTCATGTGATTAATTCTTTTTTTCTTTTATCCTTAATTTGATTAAGAAATAAATATATTTTATGTATTATTTAGCTATGAAATGCAGCATGCATTTGGATTTTCATCACTGAAGAGCTGTGGAGGTGGGATTCTCTCAATGACATAGAGTGGCTGGTAATTATAGTTATAATACATCATCCTCTTCATTGATTCCTCTTCCACATTGATGCTGTGCATCACCGTGCCACCATCACCTCCACCCTCACCGCCACCATCCTTAGGCGGCTCCTCCTTATTCTCACCGCCTTGATCTCCTTCTCCACCACCACCTTCTTTAGGGCCTTCTTCTGCTGGCTTTTGCTCAGCATTCTCTTCTTTCTTCTCCTCTTCGGGTTTGGCCTCCTCGGAGGGCTTAGGTTCCTCAGGCTTGGGCTCCTCCGGTGGCTTCTCGGGCTCAGGCTGTGGAACGATCCGGGCTGTCTTCTTGGTGCGCCTGTAGACATAATCAACCAGTTTGTTTGCGTCCATTGTTCCTGTAACTGTGACCTTCCCACTACTTAGCTCAGTCTCGGCTGTTTGTACTCCTGAAATAAAAGTTTAAATAAATATTAATTAACATGTACATCAAGTGTTAAATTACTCCATGACTTGGTCAAATGGTCATCATGAAGCAAAATTTGCTTGGCAAAATCCATTAATCAACAGAAATATGCACATTTCAAACATGTATGTATCAACATAAACAGTGCAGTAACTTGCAAATAGTGTATATTTTAAGACTATTAATTAGCCCTAATTATAAACAAAAATTGAATTTCTTTCATGTGGCATTTTCATTTCATCGTTTCACACTGCAACCTACTTCTTTTTTTCCTTTTTTTCGTTTCACATATTACTATTCAGTTTCCATTCAATTCAACCCAGTAGATTAGTTCATCACCATTCAGTTATTCATATACACCGGATCGTCGTCATTATCATTTGCAGCATATTCTAATGGAGGTGAAGGGTATGGATTATTGAAAGTCATTTATGTCAGGCTAATGGTTAGTATAGTATGAGGAATAATTGTTAAATGCATGGCTTAAACTGGTAAGTGGTAACAGAAGCAATGCTTGCTAACAGATTCCTGACCAGAAACCAGATTTATCTGTACTGCATCAACATGTGTTAGTTTAAAGGTCAAGTTGGCCCATTACAAATAGGGGAGAAAAAAACTTTAAAAAAGGCTGCAGCTTAAAAAGATAAATCTGAGAGGAAATAGGCCAAATTTTAAAGGTTCTGGGGAGTTTATTTTTGCAGAAAAATCTGCTGGAACTTTATGCAGTGGGCCTTAGTGGGAGTGCATAAATAGCAGTAGTATATTGCAGAAACTACATGAATTTTAGTTAAATAACATTGAATTAATAGAAGTCAAAAGAATATACAGGATATTTTTCCTAACAAAACATTTTTATCATCTTTTTCTCTTTAACCTTTCTTCCACAGAAAAAGAGAAACTTTAAATTCAAAGCAGTGATGTCAAAATTATACAAGTATATCCATAATTTATACCTTTCATTTTGAGTATTTTCTTCTTGAGTTGCCCTGCACAGGCCTCACAGTGCATATTTACATTCAGCTCCACAGTAGTTAGTCCACTAACCTGCAGAAGGATTAAATTAAGAAGCAAAAAACAATGTTACTTAATGTGGAAGAATTCCATAATCTGTGTAGCAGAACAATAAATGATTTGAGTATATTGTAGGTAGGTGGTAGGTGTCCCATGAAAATCACCTGTGAAGTGACAACTTCAGGAATGGGCTCACCCTCATTTGCAGGTAAAGGGGACAAAACCTTTGCCTTTCTCTTTGTTTTCTTCATTATCATATTGCATACAGCTTGAGGCTCCACCACTCCCTTGATGGTAACTTGATTTTGAGCCATATCTGTTACCACTCCTTCAACCCCTGCTCCATCCACACAACACCAATTTTATTATTAATCAGCAAAACTTGGTGAATCGAACCACTAAGAACTTGGATGACTTTCAAATTATTTTAGATGACTTTTCGTTTCGTACAAGTCATACTCATGTTAATAATTATGAAAAAAATAACATACTCCATTATTTGAGAGGAACTTCATAGATAGGAGACATAAATACTAATACAAAACACAATACATACACGAGAGGAGAAGGATGAACACAGTTATATACCTCTAATTTTCATGATGGACCTCTCAATTTTCCTGACACATCCAACGCAATGCAGGTCAACATAGAGGACAAACGGGGGTGGTGGTTGTGGCGGTTCTTCTTCCTTCTTCTCCTCCTCTGCTGGTGGCTCTTCTTTCTTCTCCTCCTCTGCTGGTGGTGGCTGCTCTTCTTTCTTCTCCTCCGGCGGAGCTTGTTCCTATCATTATCAAATCATTCCATCAATCAAACATTAACCCACTTCATTAACTTCATCAACTAACATAACCCAGTTCCTAGATTATTGGAAAACAACTTATATATTAAAGCAAGTTACACATCATCTTGATCAATCATTACTGCACTTACTTGCTTAGCTTCTTCACCCATTGATTTCTATGCCAATTATTAGAAAGCAAAGAGTAATAAGTATTAAGAAATGGAAAGATTTGGGAATTTGAGAAGGAGCAGAATGGCAGGGGCTGTTTATATATATATGGAGAGATGAGAGGTTTAAAATTGGGATGGATTGGGCGGTGCTCTGCTTCTGCTGCTGCAGCTATGTATATTGTATAAAGAAAGCTGTGGTGATTCCAAAGCACATGCAATGCAATGCAACTATGCCTCTTTTCTCTTTTTTATGAGTTTCTTTTCCAATCTTCAAGGGCTAAAAGAATGGGAAAAGAGGGGAGGAAACCAATGGAGCAGGGGAAGCAAATTTATAGGTGAAAATGGGGAGGACATTGTGGTGAAGGTTATGGGGTAGAGGGGGTTGGAAGGGTGAGGGGGATGGTGAGAGTTTGCTGACGAAAAGGAGTCCTAACATGATGGGCCGCCACGTGGATTTTCCCCCTTTAATATCATTCATTTCGTTTCCTTCTATTTATTTATAATAAATATATTAGATATCTCAAAACTAACTAGCCTCACGCCGTTAAACTCTTTTATCATTATAGAGCTCGAGAAGAAAGCTTTTGTTAGTCGTTGTGGTAGATGGAATTTAACATGACAAATGACATGATTTTCATAAAGGTTAAAAATTTTATGTGCATATGGCCTTCGATCAGTTATCATGCTCATGAATTACTTAGGGTTCATGGGAATGTGAAGATTTGGTGGAGGACATGTGTAACAACCAACATGGTATTTGGACAGGCTGGACATAAGGAATGTGTGATTGAGAAAATAACTTTATGCTAAAGATTAACTAATCCTAATACTTAATTAACAGTTCATGCAATAGCTAATCGCCACGTGGACCCAAAACACAAACAGCCCTGGCTATCATACACTATAAGTGAACAATCACTTCATTTGCAGCCTGTTGAGAGGTCTTATTATGGAGACAACACCTAATTAGTGACCCCCCCTAATTGGCAGTTGATAATTTTAACTTTGCAGGATTTTGTCAGGAAGAATCTTGGACTATGGTTGTTGGTTATGATCTTTGCATGATTAAGCTAAACCAAAACAAGGACTTGTTAATTCATTTAAAGAATCCAGAAAAGAATGTTACATGATCTCCTGTAAATAATTTATCATCTATCTCTACCAATTCCTAACAGAGTATCACAAAATCAAGAGAACTGGAAATTTGACAGTGACCACTACCAACATCAAGTTTGAGCAATGAGTCAGATCATACTTTGTTGTTTAATAAGATTAGTTGTATTTACCACAAAAACTGTAGCAATGATCAGACTTTATGTACCAGAACCACATTAGAGCGTTGTATCAGTTGTTAGATTCAGAGAACATCAAATCCTGGCCTATAAACAAAATTTTACTCCAAAGGGACAAATTAAAATACTCCATTTCTGGTTGATGATTGTTGAGGACTAGGTTCTTTTATTCTTCTTTTAATCCCAAGTTCAAGTGTTTGACCCTCAAACACTGGGATACAAATATGATATTACACTTTCCAATCAAGTACTAACAAATCAAAGGAAAAAAAAAAAAACCATCAGGCCATCATATTTTACTCTTAAATTAACACCCATATGCGATCCTTATCCTAGCGTCCGAATTCGAAATTGGATACAAAATGACAACCCTACACTTCAATGAAGCAATAATAGAAAGAAACTCCAAATATCCAGGTTCTTCTCTCAAGTCAACACCCTTATCCGGTCCTTGTCATAGAGCCCGAACTCAAATATTAGGATACATCATGACACTTTTTTTTAAACTCAGAATTAAGTAGCAACCAAAAGAAATCTCCAGTTCTACCCTCGAAAAATTAGCAACACCCGTATCCGATCTTTATCCTAGCGTTTAAGTAATTAATTTATGATTAACTTGGTAAATAGATAGTTGAGTACGGATGCATAGATTCAGATGCATGGGTAGACTAGTAGAATAAAAGAGTTCTTAGGGATGGAGGAAACGTGGGGATTGCAAAGGTTAAATGAACTTGCGTGTAAAGATATGAGTACTTTGCAAGTAGGGTATATAATATATATCACATGGGATGAAGGGTGTTATACATGCTACTTTGAAGACAATATTGCCATAGCTAGTCATCTAACTTTCCTTCTCTCTCATTCAGTGGTTGCTGGATTTACCCAAGAAGTACATATAAATTGGGATAGTTTTTGATTAACTCCCAGCACCAAACTGTGGGCACATTTAGGTCTTTGATGTAGCCATATTTCTCCTTTTCCATCACAACATCACAATCAAAAACCAGACCATCTTTGTATGTTTGGAGAAATCATTGTAACGACAACATGCATTGCACACTTAGTTATCTAAGCATTGACAAGAATGATCAGTAAATGTTGCTTTGCATCAGAAAGATGGGTGATTTTCACCTACACATAAAGTCTTGTCTCTAACTTATATTGGTGGTTATACGTGGAAATGACTCAGCATTTGACACTAACTGAAAACTGACCCCTCTCAATCTTGAAAGTTTATGGCCCATCAGATCTTAACCAACAAAAACTAAGACAATATCTGTTACTATGGCTTTACTTTTTTGACCAACTACATGACTAATTCCACCTACCAAGAAACACAATGAACCTAGAGGAATCAAGAGTTCTCGCGGTTAGTAGTATTGTCTCCAAACCACGAGATTGAGGGTTCGATTTCTATCGACTTTTGTGTTTCCTATAAAAACCAGGAAAAAATAAATAAAAAGGAGACAGATCACCCTAAATATGCTTTCTCTTTGTAAGACTTCGCATCCAATTTTCATTTCCTGCTGTCAATTTGATAGCAAATACCCCTCTCTGTCAGGAAGTATTAGTACTCACATTAATTGTAATAGATCATTATTTCTGAAGGGAGGGAGTATAACTTGGTTATAGTTTTCCATACGGATTTTGATGCTATATTTGAGTATGGAACTACATAAATGATCCCACCTAGAATGTAAAGGCATGGTCGGTTTGGTCTGCAATTAGCTTCAATTCTCTTTTTCATCTCCTTCTTGGCTATCCTCCTCATATTGTTTAACTCCTACTACAAGCTTCTCCATCTCAAAAATGATATAGTAAATTAAGTTTGCCAATAGTTTATTAATTCTCAAATAAGGAATTCTTTTTTCTGGTGAGTAGAATATCATCCGTGATTGTGATTGAGTATTGATTATATGTGGTAATCTTAGATCACCTAGCAAGTTGTAAGTTCTAATTCTTCCTATATCTAGTGTTGTCTAACTTGAAACTTATAGGGAACGTCTTTCCGCCACCCTATTGTCCTGATAAATTTCAACCAGTGATTCCTGACAAAGCTCACCTGGTGCAAAAGAAGGCAAAATCCAGCCAAAAAGGAGGGAAAAAGCTTCAAGGGAAATTTAAATTCAAGTTGACCTTTGGTTAATTTCCTTCTTTCTGACAAAAAAAAATAAAAGCTTATGTTAGGAGGGAATTTATGTAGCAACCTTTGCGAGATGATTCTGATTAAGAGAGACTAATCAGGGGAGAGTGGGGTCACAGACAGAGGCTATAATTAGAATAGGGAGGTTAGTGGAATCTAGACACTTTAGCTTAGTCTTATTAGCAATTAGTAAACCACACAATCATTCTCATTACTCAACAACCCTCCTTGTACACTTTTCTCCTGAAAACACCCAAAGCTGCATGATTGTATTCTGTATGATATGATTCATAAGGACAATTTTGTGGTTGTTTAAATCACATGGAAGGCAGCCATTGGACATCGACATCTAATATTTCCGAGGACATCTAAAACTATGTGCAGAAATTAGATTATTATATGGACTATAATTCTGCTCTATACACATGAATCACATTGAGATCAGCAATACATAAAGATACTTGATCTAGTTTCTAGAAAGTTATACTATGCAGCAATTCAAGACTGCACAGATTGTGCCCAGGTTTACAGAGGTCTTAACTCTAAATCATGCTAGAATAACCAATCTGATGTATGCTAGAATAAGTAATTGAAGGAAATCACGATTCCTGCAAGAATCTAAATCATTTTATTAACATTTTTAGAGGTTCTCCTAGTATTATAGGTCACTTGTTACTTGCAAGGCTATATAATTCAGATTCCTCTGTCTGTTATGAGAAAAAGTAGGATCAGTTTGGCAATAATATGCATTGTAATACAAGTACCACGAGAAACAGGAACCATGAGTATTCTGCCTAGAATAACTCTAACCTGGAATGACCAAATAAAGGCAACAATGATCACTTAAAAGTCACAATTAGCATTCCAGGGAAGAGAACCTTAAAAAATGACACCATTGAAGGGAAAAAATAACAGAATTATTAAGCATATAGTTCGCTTCTTAATCTACAACTCAGGGTATTTTTACGCAAAACAAAAGGTAGATCCTCAGAGTGCGGCATCTAGGTAAGAATTTCGCAATTCAAGACAGCTTTTCTGGGGAACAACAAATTAGAATATAGACTTGCAGCTTCTGAGAATTTGTAGGTTTTTCTTTATTTTTATTTTTTAAGGGGAAGAGGGGGGTAGTCTAAAGAGATATATGTATTAAAAAACATAAGACAAGAGCAGCAAAACCTAACATATTTCATGAAACAGCAGTTAGGATTTCAGGGAGCTGAGGATCCTTACAGCCTACGGCCCTACACAATGGACCGTCATGGAGATGAGCTAGCCACCACCATAAGAATATCACGGTTACTAGACGGGAAATCCTATCCTGGCTGGTCTAGTAGACAGGGTGACCACATTCTTTTTTTGTTGCTTTATGGTATAAGATTCTGCACCTGTCAGCAGAAATGAGGATCAATAATACACGATTATGATTCAACAACATACATATAAGAAAGAAGAACATGCAATGTTTGTAATCTAGGAGATCTTCCAACTAAATTGGCATCTTTGACTTAAATCATTCGATGTAAGCGAATTAATAGAGGCTCAAAGAGAAAAGCAGAGGACCTGTATCCTAAGAATCCAAAGGACTTTTTCCAAATGATCAGCTGGAAAAGAGAACCATGGTTGCAAAGTAACAGTATGGAGCCCCTGCTGGGACCTGTATCAGCCTTGTCACATAGTGGCATATACATTGTGGTGATCATGGTTAATGGTCCCATTGTTGCCCTTGATGTTTCTGAAGAAATGGGTCACCATACATAAATCAGTTCAGGGGACCAAAAAGAAGGAAAATTATCAAAAATTATCAAAAATTTATCAGACTTAAATTAGCCTGGTCCTGTTCTGAATGTACTCTAGGTATAGAAGCTCATCCTAGGCTCATAGGGTTCGAGTTTCTAGAGACTCCTATTGGGGATATGGGATGAGCCTAGTTGGTTAAATACCCCCATCTTCTACTGAAAGATCAGAATATAGTCTAATTAGATGTTGTGTATGAGTGACACTCTTAAGGATACAAAAAAAATAAATAAATAAATAAATAAATAAAATAAAAATAAAAAATGAACAGACTATATTGTGTACGAGTGCCAGTTGAGTTTGCTTTGGATGTGATTGTTTTTGTAAATCAAGCTAACTTTATAGCCCCAAATGGGGTTTGCTATATATGTGCATTCTTGTAGCAATCAACTAGGCTCATCCCAACTATACACAGGATTGAATATTCAATGAGAATCAATCAAGTATCTATGAGCATTGAATATCCAACAAGGATTTAAAATCTAGTTTTTCTTAGTATCCTAGCAACGTCGGTTCGTGTATGAGGTGCAAGGGAACACAATTTTGGTTGCTCCCCAGCGAACCCAAGGTCTCAACCTGGGATCGAGTCTCATGCTGCTCCATTGCACTAACAGGGGGTGGTGAGCGGCCTATAATTGGTGGGTCTGACCAAGATGGTCTGAACCGATTAGGAGACATCCTTACCTAGACTAATGGAAAAAAACCTAGGTTCTTGTATAAATTGTGGATGAAATTTTGTTGCTACAAGAATGCACATATATAGCAAACCCCATTTGGGGCTAAAAAGTTAGCTTGATTTACAAAAACAATCACATCCAAAGCAGAATACAAATACGAGAAAACAATACAAACTTGAAAAATTGTTCCCACGAGTCTAAGAGCTCTAATCACCATTTCAAAAAGCTAATCGCATTCGCAATTTTGCGTTAGGGTTAGGCAAAAACTGTAATTTATCTCAAATAATGACCAAATCTTCACACAAAATCGCTAGTTCAAGAACAAGTCCCAAATTTTAACACTATCAAATCCAAGGCAGAAAACTAATACAACAAACACAATGAGAAAGAAAGAAAAATCCGGCCGGGTCTAAGAGCTCTCATTACCATTTCAGGACGCTAATCGCAAATTCGCATTAGGGTTAGGGAAAAAATCGTGATTTATCTCAAACAATGAACTAATTTCGGCACAAATCGTGAGTTCAAGTGCAACAAGTTTCCGGTTTGAACACCATTGCCAAACTTGAACAACAAATTTGAGAGAGAGAGAGAGAGAGGCGAATGAGGAAATACCAAAGCTTGATTGAGTGAGTAATCGTTGAAGAGTAGGGAGTATTACTATTATGGATTTGGATGGGAAACTTTGTATATATTTTTGACAATTCGTCTCAACAAATGGGGTGGTGGCGCAGTTGGCTAGCGCGTAGGTCTCATAGCTATCATTTGAGTAATCCTGAGGTCGAGAGTTCGAGCCTCTCTCACCCCATTCATTTTTTATCAATGGTATGATTGACTAGTGTTGGGCCTTGCGTGGTGACTTAAAATGACCCACGAGACCGCCTCGGAGCTCGAGAGGGCGTAACGAGCTCCATAAATACCTTTGCACCCACATTTTCACCGTTCTGGGCCTCGTAGATAGGTGATAGGACCTTCGATGGCTCTTAAGAATCTGGTTTCTGGCGCCGATCTCCTCTCATGTCCCTATGAGGGTGGCAGTGAGATATCGTGGAAAGTTAACACACTTCCATTTTTGAGGTACCGACACCCTGTTCTGTACACTTATAGCCCACGGTTTTGAACCCTCTCGGATGTTGGTTAAGTTTCTCCACCGGTGTGCATGGTGACTTAGGAGAACCCCTGAGGCTCCCTCGGGAATCTCAAGAGCGTTACAAGCGGCCTAACTCCTTTTTCACGCAAGTTTTTGACATTTAGGGCATTGTGGATGGGTGTCTTCGAGGGCTCTTAGAGACTAAATTTTTGTCCATGAGCTCCTCCCACGTACCTATGGAGGTGCCTGTGCGTTTTCTTACAAAAATAACACAGTTTCATGTTTAAGGTTCTGGATCCCCATTTTCCCCACTAATAGCCCACGCTTTTGGACCCTCACGGATGCTAGTTGAGTTTTGCTCCAACAGCATGCGTAGTGACTTAGGAGGACTCATGAGACCCTCTCGTGGCTCAGGGGGTCGATACGGTTGGCCTAACTACTTTTTCACCCACGTTTTCGACATTCGGGGCCTCGTGGAGTGTTGATTAGTATGGGGCATCTGAGAGTTCTTAGGGACCTGATTTTTTGTCCATGGGCTCATCCCACATCCCTATGGGGGTGCCCGTGCGTTTTGGTGCAAAAATAACACACTCATTTTTAATGTTTTGGATCCCCATTTTCCCCATTAATAGCCCACAGTTTTGGACCATCCCGAGTGCCACTTGAGTTTTGCTCCAGCGGCGTGCGTAGTGACTTGGGGGGCCCAAGAGGCTCTCTCATGGCTCAGGGGGTTGTTCTGGTTGGACCTAACTACTTTTGCACCCATATTTTCGACATTTGGGGCCTCGTGGAGTATTGACTAGTATGGAGCCTCGTAGAGTATTGACCAGTATGGGGCTTTTGAGGGCTCTTAAAGATCTGATTTTCGTCCATAAGCTCATCCCACATCCCTATGGGGATGCCCGTGCGTTTCGTGCAAAAATAACAAACCTTCATTTTTAAGGTCCGAGAATCGATTTTCCCCATTAGCCCACAGTTTTGAACCCTTACAAACACCAGTTGAGTCTTGCTCTAGTGCTGTGCGT
>BSSO01005703.1:0-12812 GCA_030267885.1 Mesembryanthemum crystallinum | reverse complement strand
CCCCAAATGTGACAAATTCACATAGGATCGTCGTAGCCCCACCATAAGAAGAAGACATGGGGAAAAAGAAAAATAACACGTCAGCAAAGATTGCTGGTAACCACACTCCATCGAGTAAAAATAATCACAATAGTAAAGTATATATAGATGTATATATAATAGATATAAATTGGGGAGTTATAAATCGAGATGTAGAGAGTTGGAATCACAACTAAGGTTGATTGACCTTCAACACAAGTCCTATAGTCAACTAACTATAGACTAGCCAATAACATCTCAAAGAATCTCACAAGTAACTCAACTTGCTTCTAAAACCAAATAATGTGCCAATTACTCTCAATCGTCAAATCCTAGTCTCAACCATGTGGCTACGTGGACCAATAAACTCAAAAAGAAAGAAAACAGAATTATCAATAAGGATAGCCAATCCAGGCTGTGCCAATCCAGGCAAGCGTCTGTGTATAGTCCACTATGAGGGACACACATTAAGAAGTCCACTATAAGGGACAACGCAAATTCAAAAGAAATTAACCAATCTAGGCTGTGCCAATCCAGGCTTGCGTTTATGTATAGTCCAGTATGAGGGGCACACATTAAGAAGTCCACTATAATGGACAACGCAATTCAAAAGTAACTAGTCAATCCAGGCTCATAAAGCCATTGTTTATTTGTAAAAGAGAAGATACAAGAGTGATTGAGGATGGTGTAATTAATTACATCAATCTATGTAATCACAATTGCTCTAGCATAACCAATGTAATCATCATTACATGACTAGAAGTAATAGTGTTTACAACCACCCTAACAAGTACACATTCTATGAGTAGCCATAAGCATGTCTACAAGTACAAAATGTTCATTACATTATAGTTATCATTGAATCCAAGTAAACACCACCTAAAATTAAATAATATAATTATATATATTTATCAATTACATTATTTATTTGCAAAAAACAAAAGGGAATATTACAATCTATATATTTCATAGTATATTCATATTTATAAACTTTAAACATGCATTTTTATTTTATTTTCTTCCTTATTATTCACTTTCTTAGATGTCTTATATACTTAACAACGTTAACCGATGGTATAATTTTCTTTCTATATTTTAAACATTAAAATAAGGATTTTTTTTTTTTTTTTGCAAAACACTACCTTTTATGATGTCCATTTTGCGAACAACTGCCTTTTTAAAAAAAGCTACGAATAACTACCTTATAAGATGGATTGCCAAATTCAGGCCAAATATTTAGTAAAATCCCCAAAATACCCTTACCCCCTTCCATGTAGTTTACTTAAATCCTTAGCATTTTTTTAACTCTACGCCCGATTCAGAAATTTTATATTATTTTATTCAAACTGTGTAAAAGGTACATTTCACGAGTATAGAAAAAGATAGAGTTTAAGTGAATCACGTGAGAGTAGAGTGGAGGTATTATGGGGATTTCACTAAAAATTTGGCCTAGATTTGGCTAAAGATATCACTTTACAACAAAATCCATCTTAAAAGGTAGTTGTTTGCAAATTATTTTTTAAAAGATAGTTGTTCACAAAGTGGGTATGATAAAAGTTAGTGTTTTGCAAAAAAACTATATTACGATTGTTTTTACACTAAAAAAATTAATACGTTAAAAAATATAGTTGTACATTTAATGTTGTTAACGAAGAGCATATATTTTTTAGGGAAAATTTCAGTCCGGTTATTTGAGGTATGGCCTAATTACAGTTATGTTACCCGACCTTTGAATAATATCTATGCGGTTACCTAAAGTTTGATGTAATATCAAAAGACTTTTTCCGCTGATTGAAGTTGTGAAAAGTCTATCACGCCCCTACTTATATTATAGGTTCAAACTATCAATTGCAATATGCATATGGCAGAGGTGCTAAGTCATTTATGGGGGCATTTTCGTCATTTCAAATGTTTCCAAAAAATCAGATTTATTTTAGCTGAAAAAAATGGGAGGAGGGAAATCAATTTATAAGGGGAAAACAGTTATAAGGGTAAAAATGTCCTAAATTTAGAAAATCTCATGCGAAATTTGAAAAAGTTATGCCACGTCATTTTCGGTTCCTCGGAATCGCAACGGAGATAACCTAACTGATAATACATCAAACCTTAGGTAACCACATAGAAATTAGTCAAATGTTGGGTAATCTAACTGTAATTAGGGCATATCTCAGGTAAATGAACTGAAATTTCCTATTTTGTTTTTAACTTATTTTTGGCGGCATTGATGTGAGAGCATGGAAAATTAAAATATTCAATTTAATATAATCATAAAAAAAACATATTCAATTTAATATGAAAAAATTCCATTTTAGTGCCTTGACGTATATTGTAATATTAAATTGGTGACCTCAATTTTAATTATTCCCACTTTGGTAACCTGAGATCTGATAAAAAATTCATTTTAGTTCTTACCTCTGACTCCGTTACTTTTTTTCGTCAGTTTTGCTGACATGGCATATGGTAGAAGACATATCCTCACATTTAATAAACAAAAAAAGTTGTAGTTACTTTATTTCTCTCACTCAGTGGATAAAATTGTCAAAGTGATTACTGTTTTAAGCTCGAAAATGTTGGTTTTCGTAGGCAAAATTACTATAACGATCATTGTAAACTAACTAGTTGCCTTAATGTAATATGCCACGTCAGCAAACTAACGGAAAAGTAACGGAATCAGAGGCAAGTATTAGAGTGAAACTTATTTTTATATCTCAGGTCACCAAAATGGGAATAAGTAAAATTGAGGTCACCAGTTTAATATTACACTATACATGCGGGCACCAAAATGGAATTTTTCCATTTAATATAGCACCAAAATTTAAGTAAAAAAAAAAATTTAAACATAACATTGTTAACAAAATGGACGTGGTTTTGCGTCTTCAAAATTCATAAGTGGATCAAAGGAAAAGGAATTTTCATTTTCAAGGGAAAACTCACATCAAATCAAAATCAAAATCAAAATCAAAATTGTCAATTTTCCTTTCTAGGTTTGTCTTCTGCTACTATCATTAATTTTTCAATTGTTTGATTTCTGTGCTTTGTTTTCTGCTCTTCCTATTTGCTGTATTTGCAGTTGTTTTGATTTGTCTTCTGCTGCTCTGCTAAATTTGTTCAATTCAGTGTTTGTTTTTATCTTTATATATTTAGTTCTTCAGTTGCTTCCTTTGGTGTTTGATTTTGTTTTCAGTTATTGATAATCTTTGTCTTATACCGGGTGAAACCTGTAATCATTGTTTAACCCTCTATTTTTGTACTGTAATTTTGCTTTAATTCTTCATCTATTGATTTGAATTGCTCAATTTATTATGATTCTTTTGCTAAACGCAGGACATAAAATTTCAAAATGTAGGACAAAACCCCAAAATACCCCTAGCTTAAGAACATAACACACATTCTCTCCCTTTCCCACTCTCTCTCCTACCTTTCACACCCATATCCAAGCACTCAACCACCACCACCATCTTCATCATTTGGGATTCCATACCATCAAATCCCCTCTCATACAATCAACACAACAAACCTACAAATCAAACCAACACCACAATTAACACTTTTATCTCTCACTAATTAATCGAAAACACACACAAAGAAAAGTAAGGCCCAACCGTGGAGCACCCACGGCTAGCCTTGGCCCCAGCCCCTAGATCTGGGCGGTTGAGGCCTTTCTCAATTTTTTTTTTTTTTCTGTTTTTCATCCGAATGAATTTGTTTTGATTCTTGTAACGACATTCAAACAACGAATCAAAGGCAAACAACAACAATTCAAGCCTAAAACCAAAAAGTTCAAACAAATTAACTTTTGTAATGATTTCCAATTTTTATTTTTATTTTTTTCGAATTTAAAGTAACTAAAATCTCAAGCAGATTTTTGATTTAGAAGAGTGTGAAAGGAAGGAGAATGAGAGTTTTAGTGTTTTATTTTTAAGTTAGGGACATTTTAGGTAGTTGTCCTTCGTTTGGCAATTTTTTTGTTCTGCGTTTAGCGCGTTTGATTTTTATATGCTTGTTTTTGTTTTTGCTATTTTCTCAATACATCTTTAGTAAAGAGCCCTAATTTGGGATTTCTTGATTGAGGATGTTCACTTATACTGAATCTCTCTCCCTTTTATTTCACATTACTGAATAATTTTCTTAATGGATAACTTTACTGGTTAGCTATGGACGTTACAGGTTTAACTATCCCTTAATTTATGGCCTTGGTATCACCCATTGTATCACCCAAGACCTATTTTACGGAAAAGACTCCAGATTTGAAAAATGAAGCTTGCTTGGCAACACCCTTGGTTGAGGTGTTATCCGTAAGCATCTATGCCAATGACAGTGATGTCAACAACCTTAGTGAAGTCTACGGTACAATTCGAGTTATTGATGGTGAAGGCGCTGTGTTTGACCTTTACATGCGCGAGGAGAACGATGAGGAGACCGTCTCGGCCAAGGGTGGCTCCATAACACTCACCCTTTGGGAGGGTCGTGCTATCTCTCCATTTTATCAAGTGGAGATGGAAATCGACATGAAGGACAAGGCTCGAAAATCAGCCACCATTGCCAAGGGCATTTTTTGTTGGGACTACAGGACTAAAGATGATTATGACCAAGTCCAAATTGAGTATGTTCATGGTCAGTGTGGATATGCTGCCATTCGCTACATTACTTACCGTTATGCTGTTATAGCTACTGTGGATGTCTTGCTGCATAGAGGAAGATCCGATGATGCAAGTTGGGTTGAATTTGCTGATGTTTATGGCAAGATTGTTGCCCACTGCGAACGCAACATTACTTATTCAAGTATACTATTTGAAAAGTTTGAAAATCAATCAGTGAGGGTGAAATATGGGACTTTTATTGATCTGTCTAGGTATGTGGTGGCTGTATCGGTATATTCTGCCTTCGTAATTGCAATAGATTTATGGAATGGTGATACCCAGCAACAAATTTGTTGCGAAGACAAAAGATACCGAGTCAGAGAGTATTCCCGTTATTATGCAAGTCTCTTTTTTAAGGGAGAAAATGGTGATGTCGAAGTGAGGATGGGCTATTGTCCGTCGTACATGCAACTTCCCCCGGAAAGAAAACTGAAACACAGGATTGAAGAAGCATCCAATAATGAGAATACAGACAGCAAGAATAAGGGGAAAAAGCTTCAGGTACCTGTATTTAAGTCTCTTGATATAATTGTATAATTAGTAACTCCGCTTTGCTCCTAGGTCCCCACACATCATATTCATCTCTCAACGAAGGCCTAATTTTGACTTTTCTTTTCAGCTTATATCTGATCATGCACCTTTCTCGCCTTCGTCAAATGTTTCTTGGTAGGTGGCCCTCCTTTCCTTCACCTCATATGTGTTTATGACTTTTTGTTTATATCAAAGTTGCCATCAATGTTTGCTTTTATTTTTCTCAGAACTTTCTTGAATTGCAATCCTTGAATTTCTTTTCATTTGCTTTGTCCCCTCCCTTCCCTTCTTTGCAAGTGTAGTTTTGTTTTTGTTTGTGTCAGTAGCTTGGGCTCATAATGTTGAATTGACTGTTGTTTTGCCAAGAACTTGAAACCACATTCAGATATAATGAGATCTCCAATTGAACCATTTATTTGTGATCTAGTAATGGAGGTTTTATCAGTTGTAATCAATAACAACAATACTAAGGGTGGTTTCGAACTTTCGATCTTTGGGGCACAATTAAATTTCAGAATACTTCTGGTAAATCTTTCATCTTTAATAGAGATAAGATATCTGCGGAAAGATTACTTGGCAACTAAACTTCAGCAACCATTACAGGCCCCAAGCACAATTGTTTTCAAGGCACATATATGTTACTTGGTTTGTACCTCAAAGATATTGATGACAATGAAATCAGTGCAGGCTTTATGAAGTGGTATGATAGAATACTCGATGCTTTGCCATTGTACAATAAGCAACTATGCTCTCTTATTCCGGGTGACTCTGGTTATGCAGCCGTGCACTATACTCTCTTCTCTGCTGCTGTGCAGGCGACTATGAAAGTTTGTTTTGTTGCTGAAAGTCACTCCAGCTCTCTGACTACTAATTATTTCCAAGTTCATGGGAGTATTTATGCCGAGTATAGCAACTACAAATATGTAACATGTTATGATAAACGGCACTACAGAAGTACACTTTTTCTGAGGAATCCAGAAAACCCTGAACTGCTCCCATCTTCTTCACATGAATTTGAAGTACCCTTTTGAAAAACTTGGTTGCGGTGCCATTGAATTCTTTCTTGATTGTTGATCTAGACTTGTCGATCGTCCAGGGTGTTGATCATGCCAATGTTGAAATGACTACTGGTGAAACATTTCAGGGCCGACTCAGTTACAGTACTCATAATTTCTGTACGGGCAGCAAAATGTACGAGAAAATACAAGGAAATTGTCAGAATAAGATTGTTGTCTACGTGGAATGGAGTAAAGTTGATCTAACCCCCTGATTCATCCCACCATTTTCAATTCCATTCTAGTGTTTTAGGACTTGCATTTTTACTTTGGCTAGCTTAAGTCGAAGTTGATCCTTAAGGTAATGTTGATGTTTTTGTTCGACATTATGATATTTACGTTTCCTAGCTTTCTAGTGTTGTGATATGAATGATGTTGTGATATTTATGTCTGTAATTCTTGGTTGGACAATTAGTAAATGTTGCTTTCCTACTGCTAAGGATGAGTTGGCGAGTTTTCCTTGCTGATAAAAAAAAAGGAAATTGCAAGTGAATAGTTAACAATATATCCCTAGGTACGTCATGTACGGACTATTGTGTTTAAGAGCGAACATATCAAATTAAAAGAACAACCAAGCACTGGTTTCATCAATGTAGTGAGCTTGAAACCACTTGAGTATCACCATTGATGGTTTCAAGCTCACTAGATTGATGAAACCAGTATTATTGTTTTTTATACAAAAGAGTGGAGTACTATTGTTTTTTAAAGGCCGATGAGTTTAAATCTTTCCATTCTTGTTGCCAGTTAGCTATAAGCTGGAAGTTTAGAACGATCTGGTGCAAATTTGAGTTAATGGCTTGTTGAGTTTTTGCTACAAACTTGATAAGTATATGTTTTGTGTTTGCCACTTTACCACCTGAGATGTATCTCATCTATACTACTACTTGTGAAGTTAACCCTTCAAGAGTTGGTGTAACATTTTGAACTACTCTATTTGTCCCACTATTAGGTGGACGGTGTACTATTTATAGCAAAAATAAGGATGAGAAAAAAAAAAGGTTAAGATTGACAGTTATACCCTTAGCTTTTGTATATTGTCCAAGTAGGAAATTAGTTTTTGGGTTATAGACCCATGTGAAGAGAGAGGAAACAATGAGTGGGTTGGGTATTTTTTTAATATTTGGGTTTAGATAGTGGGTGTGAGAGAGAGAAAAAGAGTGAGTATTTTATTAATTAAAAAAATCTGATTATTAGAGAGAAATAGTAAGTGAGGTTATTTATGACTTTTATGGGGATGAATAGTACAAAATCCACATTATAGTGGGACAAATATATGCAAACAATCAATGACGAAGTTAGAATCTCACATTGCGGCCGCGGGGGTCCATTTATACTAACATTAAAGTTGATAATGAAACGTATTTTACTCTTTTTTTTTTTATAGTATTAAGAGTTATCTAAATATCTATGAATTGATCAACCAAAAAAAGGAATGTTTTTATTGGATAAGATTATGGTAATTACATAAATGATTTTGAAAAATTGCGTATGAGGAATTCACAATGTAATCTAAATAATAATTATAAAAACATAAGAGAAGAAGGATATTTGAAGAAAAATCTAAGAAATTGATATTGAAAGGTGAAGGGAAGAAAAAGAAAAAAAAAATGAAAAATAGGAATGATCCATGGACAACATACAAAACAAGTAGAAAATATGGCAAGTTAAACCAAGAAAGTAGAAAGAATGAAGATGGTTTTGGATAGACTTGGTCCATAAAATGGACGAAGTAGTTACTGGGCCGGAGTTAAGTGTGGGCTCGCGCGGCCTTTGATATTTGAGTTTTGCACCAAATATATATATAGCTTATTTGCAAGTATAATTCTTGAAGTGTTTTCAAGCGTGGTGGTGTTTGAAACTCCTCTCATTTTCTCTTATCTTTGTCTGTTCTTCATTTTTGCTATAATTATTTCTTCCATTTAAGTCTTCTCTTAACATTGTTTATTTTTAAGCACCCAACATCATTAGTTATTCCAATATGAATACGACACTTCAATAAGTACACAAGTCACTGCAAGAATTTCTCTCTCTCTCAAGTACTATGCAAATCACATTAATGTTATATGAGAGTCAACCGTATATATGCTAGAGAGTTGCCCATAAGTACTATACGAGTTATCTCGAATATTATACTAGAGTAACTCCCATATATCAAATAGTCAACATTAAGTACTATAAGAGTCACCTCAAATATTACACCAAAGTCACCCCTACATATAATATAGAGTTACCCTTACTACATATAATATTATACTAGAGTAACCCCTATATATCAAATAGTCAACATTAAGTACTATACGAGTCACCTCAATTATTATGCTTGAGTCACTCCTATATATCATATAGAGTTATCCTTACGTACTATATGAGTCACCTCAAATATTATACCAAAGTCACCCCTATATACAGTATAGAGTCCCCCTTATGTAGTATATGTGTTAACTCAAATAATATACAAGAGTCAACCCTAAATATAATATAGAGTCACACTTAAGTACCATACAAGTTACTTCAAATATTCTACTAGAGTCACTCCAATATATCATATAGAGTTACCCTTACGTACTATACGAGTCACGTCAATATCATACCAGAGTCACCCCTAGATAACATATAGAGTCTCCCTTATGTACAATACGAGTAACCTCAAATATTATACCAGAGTCACCCTTGTATATAATATAGAGTCACCCTTAAGTACTGTACGAGTTGCTTCAACTATTGTACCAGAGTCACCCCTATATATAATATAGAGTCACCCTTAAGTAACGTGTCGCCTTAAATATCATACCAAAGTCACCCCTAAAACTACTACATAATTTTTAGATCCAATTTACACGTACTCTATCATCTTGCTAAAAAGTTTATTCTTCAAATTATAAGGTTTCCACCTAATCAAATTTTTATAAAATATGTGTCGAATGCTGCATATCCTCCTTTATCCTACCAACATTAACGTTGCTCTTCCCATGGCCATCCTCCATGACAAAGCAAACATCGAGTTTCTTGCTGCTATAGCCACGAGCTTGAGTCTTCAACCTTATGCTATCATGGCGAACACCCAAACCTCTAAAACCTACAAGATCGACCACTCGATCAAGTTCTAACTTAGCTATTGAGCCAATTTTGATTTCACCAATCGCTCAATTGAGTAGATAATAGAGGGATAGGAGATAAGGAAGGTGAAGATTGGAAGGGGAGAGAGATAATGTTGCAATCATTAGTGTTTTAATTTCTAAATTTTTGATTCATTACTTTGACATAGATTGATGAGGAAGAGAGAAAAAGGACCGAGGAGAGAGAATAAGTGATTGAGGTGAAATATGAGAATGGGGAGAAGTTATAGGTACTGGGAGTAGAATGAGAGAATTAAGACATCTTGAATTACCAGCCCCCTTGCTCTAATGTTAATGCCATACTTGTCCTTGGTCCATAGTATGGACCAAATCTACACAAGTTTTTGTAATTTGCACGATACAAATGACCAATGGCTATGCAAATAAGCACTGCTTAAGAAAATGGTGACAGGGGCCGAGACCACCTTGGGCCTCAAGGGAGCTCCGTCCCTGCAAACAATGGCCACGTAATAGTGGAACGGAGAGAGTACTATTTTACCCTTTTATTTTCCACTATTTATCTTCTATTTAAATGTTAATTTTTTTTCCAGAGTCAATACTTAGGCATGTAAAGTTAATTTACCTTATACATGTTGAAAGCATAGTATACTAATAACATAAAATTTCCCAGGTACGCCCAAATAGAGTTTTTATTATTTTTTTATTATTTATTTTTTTTTTTTGTGGTACCAAAAGGGATGAAAATTAGATTAAGACATTAGGAGTTTTTACACATGCGTGGGAAAGCAATCCCCATGAGATCAGCTCTCCAGGCTTCCAAACACAAAGGTTTAATACATTCATTACAAATGATAAAACTAAAGGGGGATCCTTCATGTGCTGCTTCCTTAGCTAAAATGTTAGCTACTGCATTACATTCTCTGAAGACATGTTGAATTTTAACTTCCTCCAGCTTCTTCATGGACTCCCTGCAAGATGTGATGATGTTAGCATAGATGTTCTTTCCCACTTTGTCTTGGTTAAGCAGATTGACAGTAAATTGTGAGTTTGATTCAATGATGAGTTTTTTCCATCCATTGTTGATTTCTAGTTTCAGTGCTTTAGCAATTGCATATAGCTCTGCATGTAAAATATCAGTGTCTCACAACCATTGTTGATAGCTAAGCTTCCATTCACTAGAGTGAGTTCTGAATATGCCTGCACTTCCAGCTGACTTCACATTTGAGAGCACAGAGCCATCTGTGTTACATTTAATCTAGCCCTCAGGAGGAGGTTTCCAGGAGTAAAGAACTTCAGAATAGTTCCTTGATGAATTGGGCATGTCAAGACAGCTCCAATATTCCCAAGCAGAGTTCAAAGCAATAGTGAACCAAGAGTGGGTAGAGGCGGCTCTGTTTTCAAATAGTCTTAGGTTTCTTTTTTTCCAAATGAACCAAAGAATATGAGCAAACAAAGTGTGAAAAGGGAGGTAAGAAATAGAGGGTTCTGAGGCAGTGATGCTAAGTTTGATCCAGTCATGGAGGGGAGTGGTGAAAAAGGTATCAGGTAGGGGGGCTTTTAAGCCACATTTTCCTGGCTGGTGTGCAGTCCCTGAGTATGTGCAGGGTAGTTTCATCCTCAAAATTGCAGATAGAGCATAAAGGGGAAGGGACAATTTTGCTTTTGGCAAGATTAACCTTAGAAGCCACCCTATCTTGAACTGCCAACCATAAGAAATGTTGAATTTTTGGGGAACATGGTGTTTTCCAAACCCAATTCAAATTTAAATAGCTTTCTTTTGAAACCAACAGATCTTTGTAAGCCATTTTGGAATCAAAACCTTTAGTTGAAGCACAAACTAAAGAGGGAAAATCATCAGCCTCCACATTTAAGTGGATAGATTACAAAAGATTTTTGATGGTGTCAGGAAGAATAAAAGAGAAAGAGTCCCACTGCCACCCAGTGTCAGAGAGGGCATCAGCAACTGACAGATCTTCTTCATTATGAAGCAAAGGGCCCTGAATGAGGCTTCTGAGCGTGCCCCCCTTCCCCAACCAGTTGTCATACCACAGAGAGACCTTGGTTCCCTTGCCAATCACCCATCTAATACTGTCATAGAATTGGGTCCAGCCTTTGTCACAATTCTTCCAGATGTGTGACCCACTAATAAAGGCCTTGGGTCTAGGTCTGTTGTCAATGTATTTGGAGCTAATGGCTTTGGAGAGGAGTGACTCTTTATTTTCCACCAGTTTCCAACAAAATTTTGTCATATTGGCCTGGTTGGTAATGGTGGAGTTTCTAATACCCAACCCTCCCTCCTCATGAGGAGAATAACCCTATCTCAGGAAATCAAGGAAGTTTATTCTTGTCACCATTTTTCCCCCACAAAAAGTTGTTCATAAGAGAGTCAATTTCTCTTTTGGTTCTAGAGGGTAGATTGATAACTTGCATGTAGTAATTACGGATAGCAGAAAGGGTGGATTTGACAAGAGTGCTTCTCCCTGCAAAAGACAGGTGGTTAGTCTTCCAGTTTGCTAGCTTGCCTCTCATCTTCTCAATGATGAAATTCATTTGTCTATGAGAGGGTTTTTTATGAGTTAGAGGGAAACCCACATAGGAACCCAGGTCACTAGTGGCATTGATCCCCAAGATATCTTCCATAGGTAAGGTATCAGAGGTATGAATATTAGGGGAGAAGTACAGTTTGCTCTTGCTACAATTGATGGTTTGTCCAGATAGATCACAAAAGGTATCTAGAACATATTTGAGATTTAAAAAATTTTCCTCAGTTGCCTCTCCAAAAAAGAGAATATCGTCAGCAAAAAGAAGATTAGAAATGGGCATCTTACTCTTTCCTAAAGGGAAGGGTTTCCAATGGCCCTCATTAACTGCCTCATGGATAAGTTGTGAGAGGAACTCCATGCAGAGGATAAAGACATATGGGGAGAGGGAGTCCCCTTGTCTAATGCCTCTAGAATTCTTAAAGGAGGGAGAAAGAGAGCCATTGATAAGAATGGAGAAGTCACAAGAGGAGATCCAGCTCATGATTAACTAGATGGATTGATCATCAAAATTATGAAGGAGAAGGCACTGTCTAATAAAGCACCATTCCAGTTTATCATATGTTTTCTCAAGGTCAAGTTTAAGCACAAACCAGCCCTTCTTCCCTTTATACACATGCATGGAGTGGATAACTTCAGAGGCTACCACATAATTTGTGTCGCTACCCCTACCCTTAATGAAGCTATTTTGGTTTGGGGATATCATCTCATTGAGAAGGGGTCTAAGTCTCAGCACAATAGTCTTAGAGATGAATTTATATATGTTATTGCAAAGACTAATAGGTCTGAATTGTTTAATGGTGTCAGGGTAATCAACCTTAGGTATCAGGCTAATGATAGTGCTGTTTAGGCCATCAGGGATCACTCTTTTAGCAAAAGTATCTTGAACCAGGTTAATGATCTTGGTACCAACCAAGTCCCAATGTTTTTGGTAGAAGATAGCATGCATAC
>BSSO01005702.1:0-12814 GCA_030267885.1 Mesembryanthemum crystallinum | reverse complement strand
AAAAAAAAAAAACCCTCACAAACTCTCAACCTCTCCGATCTAACAACTTCTCCACCATTCCCCCCAAACCCCTAAAAACTCAATCAAACCCACCATTTGCCCTAACAATGGCGTCCAACATCGTCCGAAATTCCCTCAAATCAATCCACTCCTTAACCCTCCGATCTCTCTCCTCTCCCCACCGCCCCTTCACCACCGCCACCGCCACCGCCACCTCTACTCCGGCGGAATCCGCCACCTCCTTCACCTTCTCATCCGACAGCAGAGATAGCAGCAGCAGCGAAAGCGGCATATTCGTCAAGGCACCGAAGAAGGATCCTTCGTCGGTGACGATGCCGATGTCGTTCATGACCGGTTCGATTGTGGGGAAGCGGTTCTACAAGCAGGTCACCACTAGGCAAGCTGATGATGGGAATGGGTGGAGTGTGATGCTCGATTATCGGACTCTGAAGACACCGTCTAAGCGGCCGCTTAAGCTTCCGACTATCGCTCTTGCTAAGGCCATTGCCGCCGAGTGGGAATTCCAGGTGATTCATTTCGTTTCATTCGTTTCTGTATTGCTCTTTTGAGCTTCCTGTGAGTTTTTAGTATATGGTAAAATGTTGAATTGGATCGTCTCTTTGTTTGTAGAAGGGATTTTTTGTTTAGTTTTTCAGCTATTTGTTTCATTCATTAAGTTGGAGTTGAAATGTAAATAGTAAAAATTGGCTGAAAAACAACAATCTTGCACAAGGCTGTGTTGTGGTAGAGGCATTGCCTTGAAAGCAATTTGGGCACGACCGTGGTTGTAGCCGATCACTACCCAAGGTTAACATAACAATTGTGAGTAACTTGTGGTTGGAAGTTTGAAGTTGAAAATGATGCAAAAATTGCCAAAGAGAAAACAATGTGACGGGAGAAGGAGAATGTTAATGTGCATATATGACAGAGGTAGAAGGCCTTAATTTAAGAGCAAAAAAACAGAACCATTACTGGAATAATTAGAGGAGGAAAAGATGGCTAAAATCAAGCTAGTAGCACTGACTGATTACAACCGCGTTTTGTAATCAACTAGAAGCTTATGGGCCAGAAATAAAGGAACAAAATGGCTAACTTGGACTAAATCTGTTAAATCAAATTAACTGGGCTCAAAAGATAATATTTGAAGACAGCCCATGACCTGTGCATGCCCCAGACCCGGGTGGTGGCGAACATCATGGTAGGCCCAACCCACTCTCTCTCATAAAACAAGGGGTGTACAAGCTCAACAGAACAAATGAAGAAAGAACAATTTAAACTATTCAATTGACCTTGTTCTTGTTAAAGTAGGACAAGGGAGATGAGTGTGAGAGAGAAAGACTTTGGCACTTGCTGCAATTTTATCTCAACAATATGCAAGAAACAAAGAATAGATGACAAATGAAGGGTTATACACTCGAATATCAATACATTTTGGTTGAATCGTCATGTAGTGAATTCAAGTAACAATTTTAGTCTAGATAATGAATTTCCCTTGAACTAGATGAACCTTGATTCAGACCCCTACATCAGCCCCGCATATGGTAATATACCCTTAGAAGACGGCCTCACCTTCACACCCACGTAGGTAGTTTCATAAAGTGTATCTCGGTATCAACCACCCAACTAGGGTTATGAGTATAGTTCATTCCAAACATAGCACTTCCTATGATTTTAGCATATTCGGAACAAGGGCTGTTGTGTCTCACACGCAACATTTCCAGTACTTTTCAATATTATGAGGTTTTCCAGATTTTTATACCATAAACCGAATCAGCTTCTTCTTATTCCTTTATCTCAAAGTTGGAGGACAAGAAAGCCTTAGTCTTGACTCTTGACGACTACGTCCATATTAGTACCAAAGTTAAGTATGCTATTAACATACAGGCAAATATACAAACTATGATCGACTGCTTTTGAATATACAAAAGAGTCAATGCATTCACTCAAAGCCATTTTTGACTATAATGCTATTAGACATATCATACCATTTTTTAGGTGCTTGTTTAAACCATAAAGGGGCTTACTAAGCTTTCAAACTTTGTTCTTACCACCAGTAACCACAGACCCGTGCCATCAGGTTGAGTCACTTGAATTTTTTCATTTAAGTCATCATTCAGGTTGTAGCATCTTTACTCTTTACATCAATTTAGGATACCACCTTGTCATAAATGGTGGCCATAGCAAGAAAGCTCTAAAGGTTGCTATTTTTTCCACAGGAGAGTAGTGGAAAAGAAATCTATGCCTTTATTTTGGTAAAACTCTCTAATCACAGGTCTAGCCTTATATTTCTCAAATGTACCACCAGGCCTCAATTTATTCTTGAAAATTCTCTTGCAACTGATGGGTTTACAACCTTTAGACAAATCAATTAGGTCTCGAGTATGGTTTGATACTACCAACTCCAACTCACTTTCTAAAGCCTCTTTCTAGAAACTAGCATCTATAGAACTCATTGCCTCTTCGTAGGTCTTAGGGCCATCCTCAATAAGATATGCCACTAACTCATCATTAATCTTGTTAACGTTGAAGTCCTCTGTTGAGAAAGCAATGATAATATCTGGACCAAAGCTAGTCTCTACTCTTCCTACTTTATGCACACTAGTAGACAAAGGCACATAAGTAACCAAAACACAATTAAATACAACATTTTGCAGTTCCTTTTTCAAGGGAAACATATTCTCAAAAAATTCAGCATCTCTAGATTCCCAAATAGAATAATCATTCAATGAAGTCAATATATACAGGCAAATACCAAAAAGGACAACATTAGTGGTCTTATGTCTAATGGTAGGCTTCTTAAAGTCAGGTAAGGGGACCTTAACTAAACACACCCCACACTCAAGAATTTCAGGTTTGGGATACTCCTTTCCTTAACTCCGTAAGGGGTCTTATCTAGTTTATTATGCTTAACTCAATTAAGAATATAACCTGCAGATAAAACAGTGTCCCCCCCTTGTTATCAGAAAGTTTTGAACTCAAGAGCATATCATTCATCATTTCCTTGAGGGTTTGATTGTTTCTCTCGACTATATCAGAAAGTTTTAAAGGCTCTTGAATAATTCCATTCTTTTCGCATTTTTTTTTTAAGGAAGTTGTCCCATACTGACCTCATATGTCAGACCGAAGTCTTTTGATTTTTTTATCTCATTGGTTCTGTACTTGTACTTTGTATTTAAATAACATTCCCTTAACCACATCTTGGATTCTAAGGAGGTAAACTTTGGTATACCGTGATTGGTGATCAACAAAAGTTATGTAATGTCTACACCCTTACTTATGGTGTTTTTGTATGTACTAATTTGAGCGCTTCTGTTTGTCTATTTGTACAGGGATGAATAGGCCTTTTAGCGTATTTTGCTTCCACACAAACTGGCTCTTAGGAAATTCATCAACATTTACTACGGGTAAAATGCAATTTTCTAAGTCCTCTGATGGATGATATAACCACATGCCCTAGTCACCATGCGATGTATAATTAGAAATGTAAGAAGCAGAAGTAAACAGATTACCATTCACAATCTCATAATCAACAGTAAAAAAGCCCCCCTCCTCCATAGATACTTACGCAATGAACTTTGCACCATGAGATATCCAATTTAGGATCACCCTTATAAAGCAAAGACCAAAAACTGAGTTCCTACAGAGGGAAGGGACACACAGAGCATTATAAAGGCCTACAGTCTTGCCTTAAGTAAGTTTAAGAAGAATCTTTCCTTTACCCATAAGACCTGCAGTAGTGGAGTCACCCACGTAGACACATACTCCGTCGGCAATTTCCTTGAAAATAAAAATGATGGAACAACTCCTTGTTGGCGAACAAAGTCTTGAAGCTCCAGGATCCAATCAGATTTGTTTCTTTTGGGTGCATTGGAAGGCCTTATGGCCAGGCTTCCCGCAAACATAGCATAATGCCTTTGTTTTTTGAATCTTGCTATCTGGTTTGTTGAAGTGCTCTTGCTTCTTTCCCTGATTTTTCTTCGCCTTGCCCTTAAACTGTCTTTTTTAAAAGGAACAGAACAATCAATCAACTAGATTAGCTTTAAAAGAATCAAGGGAGAGAGATCTAACTTTTCCTTGAGGCAATTTGCCTTTCCGGTCCTCATGTGGCAGATAAGATCTTGAAAAGCGTAGGTCTTTCTTCTTGTGCATGATATGGTTATTGTACATATTCCAGTAAATAAGGAACTGTGCAAGCAACACATCTGCCTGCAAATTCTCGCTTATCTTCATTCCTTCGCTTAGAATGTCAGCACATTGATTCTCTTACTCATGCAATTGGTCCATGGTTGCCTTGGCTGGTTTCTCATCGCCATCTTGACGTGTACCCATTGGTAAGACAACGTACTTCTTTTTCCAACTTCGTCAGCACCATACTTTTTCTCCGGAGTATCCTAGATAGTGAAATCAAAGGTTGAACAAAGGGTCCATCATGTGCCTAAGCAACTGACCCCTCTGACTGTCATATTGTCTTTCTCGTACTTGTCCATCGCTGAATGTCAACCTTTTACGGTGGGAGTAGACATAGTGAGGGTGACTGGAGTGGTGGGAATTGTGTCGTAGGTGTTTAGTTGAACAACACATATTCCACTTTGAGGGCCTGGAACAGTATCAACAACATTTGTTCATCTGGAGGCTTAAGGTTGGAGATGTCAAGAAGAGCCGCTTTGGCAAAAGCAGTAGCGAACTAGCCATTGTTCAGTATGAAATTGCTTTAGAAGTTGAAGGTGTAAAAACTGAACAGATGATTGACAAACAATAATAATGCACAATGTTGGTGTCGTGGTAGAACCACAGCCTTGAAAGCGATTTGGGCATGACCATGGTGCAAATCGTCTGTACCCGATCACTCCTTAAGGTTAGAGCAACAAACTCCAAGCACATGAACTCGTAGTAGAAGTTTGAAGCTGCAAATGATGTAATTGCTCATAAAACGAAGCTAGTAGCACCCATTTTTGACTGATAATTAATCACTTTTTGTAACTGACGAGAAGATTAAGTGCATAAATGAAGGAACAAAATGGCTAAATTAGACAAAGTCCGCAAAACCAAATGATTTGGGCCCAAAAAGAATCATCTAAGATGGCATGCGCCCTGCCCAGACCCGAACGAGCCGCACACACGCGTGGTAGGCCCAGCCCACCCTTTCTCGTATAACAAAGGGTGTACAAGCTCAATCAAACCAATGAAGAACAATATAGACCATTCAACTCACCTTGTTCTTGGACAATGTGGGACAAAGGAGGTGAATGCTAGAGAAATGCTTTGGCACTTGCTGCCATTTGATCCCAAGAAATTTTCTATTTTAGTCAGTCCGACAAATCACATTTAGAACAAAGCAACATTTTGCTCTGGACTTCTCCATCACATTTTCTTAGCAAGGTTTTAACACATTCTAGGAAGGTAACACTTTTGTGGATGACGGGAGCGCACCCTCCCCCCCTTCACTTTCTTCTCTAAATATTCAGTGTTCTATGTGATCTGAGTTTATAGACATATCTTGTTGTTTTTGCCTCTGGATATTGATGATTTGTTATTCATTTGTAGCAAATAGATGGAATTAGGCCGTTCACAATGCCACTCATGAAGCTTGCCTGCACTGCATTAGAGAGAGTTCCAGTTACTCGGCCATCAATAATTCAGAATTTGATGAGCAAGTTCAATCAAGACTTAGTGTTCTGTCGTGCACCCAACGACAATGATTTGACAAGTGGTGTCTATGGTAAGATTCCCGAATATTGAACCTTTCCTTAAATTGGCTCTCCGATTCTTCCCTACTAATTCAATATTTGAATGCTTGCTAAATCTTCTTATTTTAATCAAGGGCTAAGTTGATATGGAAAGGCATTCAAGGTTTAAATTAAATAAGTGGTAGGATTTGCTATCACCAAGGTGGCAGGCTGGCAGCCAAGCATAAGCCAATCTCTTTAATGTCTCCTGCTGCTGTGCACATGATTGTCTGATGCATGCATCACAGATTTTATAAGAAATGCTTACATGGTCATGATATCCTTTGTCTAAGCACATCTAAGGATATGATAAATGCGAGGTCTTAAAATTTCATATCTATGATTAGTTCTTTTACTTCTGTGAGGATGGTGATTCGGAATGATATTGCAGCAAGGGTGGTGAAATTTTGTATCATGTGTGGATATGATAGATAAGATGCCTTGATTTTTTCTTTCTTGATCCTGTATGCTTGTGACTTAGGTTTATAAAGTTCAAAAGCATTAATGATCCTAATCACAGACATTATTCTCTCTATATCCATGCAGAACGGCAAGTTGAGAAGATAGATCCGCTACTTAACTGGGTGGAGTCAGAATTTGGCTACAAGCCTGTTGTGTACACCTGCTTTTTCGGTGGCAAACAGGATGAAGGTCTTGTAAAAGCTGTAGAAAGTCTACTAAAGAAAGCAGATGACTGTGAACTAGCTGCAATTGATGCGTTGACAGCAGCATCACACTCTTTAACCATTTCCATCGCTGTAGTTCGTGGTAGATTGCAACTTGAGGAGGCCATTGAGTTGATACGTCTTGAAGAAGATCTGCAGGTTACTGTCATGAGTTACTTTGCTTTTTACTCAATTCCCCCCTTCCCCACTTGCTCCAAAGGTCTTAGTGGATGAATAAACTTCAATTCATACAATTAGTGAAATGCAGTTTGAAGTTTCCTTTCTGGAGTTACGTTTCCCGTGCTTTTAGCATTCTACTGTTATTTTATAATTTGTTCAAATCTGCAGGTGGACAAGTGGGGTCTTGTTGAGGGCGGTCACGATGTTGATATTGCTGATCTTAAGGTGCAAATCTCATCAGCTGCGGTGTTCCTGTGGCTAACAAGGTCATGAAGGTTTTAGCATATCGAAATCAACTCATCACTAATGCATAAACTGAGTATACATTGAATCAATTTGTATGTTTATTAAAAGTTTTGACGAGACAATAGCATCCAAATATGTAGAGTTCCTCGTGGTCCTTTTTAGGCGCAATTGTGACGTAGTAATAATTTCCTTCCATGTATATTAGTAATTGTTTAACTAGGATGTGTTGCATCTTCGACATTTTCCCATTTGAAAGGGAAAGAAAAGGCAAGAGAAGGAGTTTTTGATAGAATATCTGATACAAAACTGGGTTTAAAGCTGTTGAGATGCGCTATGTTAATGTCTCTGAGAGCTTATAAAAATCTGTGTTCTGAGAAATTTGTAGTAGTATGTTCATCAGCTCTTATGAAAAGGGCACTGTTGCTGGCAGATTCAGGTTTCTTCTTCACAGCACTTTACACAAACTGGCGGTTGTTTTGTGATAACACAATAACAGCAAGTGGTATCGCAGTCGTTATTGCAACCTGTTACAAGAAATTTGTTTAAGTCGCTTGGTTTTAACAAGTCGGATTTTCTTCAGTTCTCTACAGCAAGGGATTGTTTCATTACCTATGATCGTAACGTATTCAGATGGTCCAAGGTCTTGTGGCTTGACGTTGAATGGAAGGCGACTGGTTGCAATCACAGCTTTAGCTGAATGTAGAAGTAAGATGAGGCTGATCACGAGGGAAACGATTGTGAGTGATTGCCTCATAATCCGTTGTCAAAAATTGGTCGCTGCTGAATAATGTGAGGTACAGTATATTGGTTGAGAATTCAGGATAGATCTTCTTCTTATATAAGGGTTGTTTTCATTTCTTTAGATATAAAAGGAAAGCCAGACTAATGACATGGTCCAAAATCGTGTAGCCTGTTGTATATAGTATAAGCTACATATAATGGCAATTTGTAGCTAAAATAACAATCATGTTAGTTACATGAGGACATGTTCATTACTGTGATCCGGCATTGATTTTTGTTTATAGGGATCATCCAATGTGCACTTCGCACCAGATTGGCCTTTTGAGAAAACAATATGATGGCGATTAAGTACTAGTATGTCAATTTTCTTCCATGGGAGGCGAACTCAAAAAAAAATGTTAAGCATCTGAAATAAAAGCTACATTATCGAATGTCGATTTGTTTAAGCCAGTTCTCAATCCATAGACATTGGATATCGATGGTAGTTCTCTCTCTCTCAGCCACAAGATTAGATGGCTGGAAGAAATGTTTTTGATCATTATCGCTCAAATTGACATAAGCTGCAAAACCCAAAATGAAGTTTTTGGGTACAAAAAGCTGTTTGTATTCTTATTATCGCTCAGATGGATTCTTATTACAAAAGTTCAGTTCATTAGTAATGAGAACCGTCCTTTCACAACAGTATTGGAGGAAGCTGGATTCTACAAACATTATGTAATGTTCTAAATATATTGGTACAAGTCAGATAAATTGGATACCCCCATCATATCATTCAGGGTGTGAGGTGTACATCACAATTCACTGTTTTGATTTAAATTCACCCGAGGCTATCTATTCCTGCACACCATGTGCATGAATAAGTCATGTTCGACTGAAGCCGTACTGGACATAATTTCAGGCAAACAGCAAGTGTTGCTCGCAATCCATTGGAGGGGGAGAGATGGCTCATTCGGGCTTAGACGTTTGAATCCCATAGCGCTTGAAAAATTCTCGAAATCCATAGCAACTAAGGTCGTGGGTAAACTGGAAACACGCAAGAAATTAGAAATCAGATACGAAAACACACAGGAGCTATCATAGAGGTTTCTAATTCAGCCCAAGACCATGACACAGGTGCTTTTGCATTCCAAGCATGTAAATACTGAAATAACCCTTTCCAATGGTCATATGACAAACATCAGGGCTGCCAGAATAACAAACAAAGAAAACTGGTAGCAGCTCAGCTGAGTAAACAAGTGGTAGTAAATAAGTACAAGCAACATATTGCTAAAGAGGTGACTAATATTAAGAAGCTTGTGCTTTATGAGGGGAAGGAAGAAAGGACAAAACTGACATGATACAAGTGAAAGCTGGATCAATAATACCTCACAACTTCACAATATTGAACAAATTCTACAACCCTTTCTGTTGATTATCCCCAAAAAAATAGGTTGCCAGGAAATCTGACTTAATACATATGCACTTGCAGTTGCCTAAGGTAGAAATTTGGAGCCTAGGAAACCAGTCCCTTTGGGAACAGAGAATGCCTAGGAGTTCATGTTGACAAACATAAAAGTTCATAATATATATCAAATGGTTATCATACTAATATAATCACTAGTCCACACTAAAGTCTTATTTTGGAGCATCAAATAGATATGAATATGATTGCCAAATTGCCATGTGAAAAAATAAAAAGATTTCTTATGCATAAAATCACTTGTTCAGATACGAGTTTCATAATGTGTTGTTAATTAGAAGAAGAAGAAAGTAAGCAGAGTTATGACCCTCAAAGGCAGTTGTATTTCCACAGGAATAATGACACCTTCCAGCTTCCACAATATTGATATTTCACCTAATACCTACTACCTGTAGTACCATGGTAAAAGGACGTCGCTATTATTGGAAGTCAGGCAAACAGATTCCAGAGGAAGAGTGAGACCTTCCACAATATGCATATTTCACTATAACCTGGATACCAGGTAAGAGGACACCACTATTATGGAATTTCTTGGAAGACAGACAAACTCAAAGTGGAGGGGATATAGTGTACAATTTGAATGATATAGCAAGCACAGCTGGAACACTTTGAACCACCTCTATAATCCTTCAACTTCTTGATTAACTACATGGGAAGAAGACTTCTCAAACCAACACAAGTGACCTTTAGATTTTCACATCATAATGAAGAGGGAATGGAGGTTCCTTGTCCTTGACTTGAGAAGTGGACAGAAAATGATAACCCACCCTTGATCTGATGTAGTAGAGATTACTTGGTAAGGTGTAACATTAGATTTTTGATGAACACACTTCAGCTTTGGTTCCCACAGGACATGCATTTCAAAAACAGGGGACACTACTCTCTCTTTATTGGCCAGCTAACCCCATCATAATCTAACTCAACATAACTTTTATCCAACATCAGTCCTTTCCCATGTTTGAGGAAAATGACTCTGATTTCTTTATGTTCCATCATCAATAATTAAAAAACACTTTGGTTAAACATTATCTAACTAGCTTTGAATACTGTAGCTAACCAAACCTTGCAGGCAAAGGCCTGATCTGGATTGGTTTTTGGTAGGCTCAAGCTTTGCAGCATCTAGACAAGCTATATTGTGTCTTAACAACAATCAAGTTTTCCTTTTGAAGATGATCAGAGTTCTTGATGGCCCATAGCTCCATACAAATGACAATCACATATCCAATTGAAAAATATTAGATAGATGATCCATGATAGAAGTTTGTGAATTTCCAAATGAAATAGACCCCTCCATGTACAAAACTAAGAAACATATCAAGGAACACCACATATGCTATTCCAAACAATCTTTTTTTTCCTTTCTTTTGTTTGTTTTTGTTTCCTTGGTTTACACTTTCTATTTTATAACCATGTCTATTGCCAATGCAGGGAATATGAAAACTGAAAATAGTCTAGAAAAAATTATCGGTGCAACATCGGAAACCATTTGAGTGTCCTTCAAAGACAGTCTCCCAAGATTCAAACACAAACCTATAGCTATATCTCTTTCTTGTTTACTTCAGCAGTGAGAGATAGAGTATGATCCTAGGCATATATGAAGTCGCAAGCAACCACAACATCAAGAATAAAATGTAACTCGATCAACCAGCATGTGAAATGCACCTTCACTTGAAACAGCCTTATTTCATAACAAACAGCACATAAACAGCCAACAATGACAAAAGAGAATGAGACCAGACTAATGCTCTATTTCTTCGTCAATTCAAAATATATGCAGCAATAGGTTGTTGACACCAATTCAGACAATAAAGAATCACAAGCTATGGGACACATATCCAGAAACATACTGGCAGAACTTTGACCGAGTACTTTGTAACATTTGGATCAGCAACTTTTCCTTGGGCAGATGCCTGCAGGAGAAGAAAGACATAGGTTTGGCAATAAGACCATGGACTATTCATAGACTAGAAAGATCATACATACTTGTTCTGGACTGTGAAAAATTTCAACAAATGGGTATTCCTTTTTTTGCCGCGCCATACAAAACCCCGGATATTTAGGACACTCAACCTGAAACAAACATAGAGTTTAACATAAAAGGAGATAAAAGCTATCTACATATGCTAAAGTTCATGTACGATGAAGTATCACTGTATCTGGCACAAAATCACCCATATCCCACTTCTCTGAGATCTCTCTCTCTCCCCCCCTCTCCCTGAAATGCATGCAGGGATAACCAAGAGGGATAGGGGGATGAGAAGATAGCCATTCAACTGTTCAAGTAACGAAGCTAATATGAAGGGCTAAATTCCCACTGCAGCCCTACTCCCTGCTTGCTTAAAAAGGGAGAGATGGGAATCAAGAGCAAGGAGTGACATTATTTTACAATTAAAAAGCATCAATGTTTACCTATCAACATGAATATTTGACAAAGAAAAGACCTACTCTCATAACTTTGACTCGAGGGTAAAACTCTGCAGCAGCCTCCTCCAATACTTTGTCAAGATGCTTTGTGTAATTACCCCTACATAAAAATATACAATCATCAGAAGCATAAAGCCAGAATGAGTTATAGTGAGGCTCTATTCATTTCAACTGGAGGTGTTGAATTGAAATGAACGAATAACAATATGTGAGAGAAAAAGTAAGTTACATAACTAAACTCATTGTAAATTAAGAACAATAAAGTAAACATAGCCTAACAGTTGTAGCTATTGCTCAAGAGGGAAAAGAAAGGCGAAATTATTTACTTGATAGTAAACGCAACAACCATAGGATAACCTTGATGAAGAAGCTGGATAAACTGACGCTCGGATGCGAAATGAATTACGCGTGAAGGCCCTAAATCTTTGGGATAACCAGTATAATACCTAATAATTTCACAGCCAAAAGAATAACTACATTAAGATTAAGATTGAGAACCAATTTGACAGCTATTAGTATATAGAATAGTTGTTGCTCACCTGCATGTTTCACGCATTTGAATCATCATCCTATCAAAAACCGATGATTCCGACATTGATCTAGTGGGATACAACCTATTAGACAGAGGAATGGAGAACCTAGAATTGAGCAACACTTCCAAATTAGAGAAAAAATACATGAAAAAAATCTTAACATCTGAAAAATCAGACTTTTTCATAGAATCTAACCGGAGTTTCAACAGACGAGAGAGAGAGACTTAACCAGCCAAACAACACAGGAAGATGGTGGCTGCAACCACCAGTGGTTGTAATGGCGGATTTTGTGACTGGGCGACCGAGTTGAGACTGGGAGTGAGCAATCCCAAGAGAGATGAAAAGCAAGAATTAGTAGATTCTCAAGAGAAACAAGTAGTATAGAACGACTTATATATATTCAGCATAATTACAAACAAATTCCCAAATTAGGTTTTAGCTACAATGACCATGAGCAATAAATCACATTACAACTTCAAAAGAACCCTATAAACTAAAGGTTAAGAAGACCAAATAAAAACTGGAAAATGCTAGTCTAGGGTCGCCTACCCTCAGGGGTAATTAATTTGCATCTGTTGGTTAAGTATTTGACAAGATGAAGATTGTTAATGCTATTGGAGTAATTAAGCATGAATGTAGGAATAAAGTGCATTTCAAGGACCCAACCTTTCACTTTTGTTCAAAAAAAAAAAAAAATCTCTAAAAATTACAGCAGCATTTAAGTAAATGGAAAAATAAAAGCTAGAGTTGAAATACCCATTTTACCCTCCTTCTGCCATAAAAGCACAAGACCCACATGCCTTTCATTTTATAACTAGTTCGTAATCCCGTGCGATGCAC
>BSSO01005701.1:0-12815 GCA_030267885.1 Mesembryanthemum crystallinum | reverse complement strand
TGAACTTCGTCCTTCTTCTCCAATCCCCTCTCTTTTGCTATTATCTCTCCAAAGCTCCATTGCCCTATCATTGTTATTTGCTACAATTTAACGCCAATGGTAAGTTTTTTCCCCCCTTTCTTATACTATTCAAAGTAGGGTTCTACATCATTCCGAGATTGGGATTTTTCTTTTTGTCTTCTTTTGTGTGAATTGGCTAAAACCCTATCTTCATCATATTAAAATGGAGATATTAGAGGAGAGAGAGAACTGACTACTTAAGGGATTTGGAGGGGTTTATTTTGTGATATTTGTAGAGTGGGGAAGATGAGGAAAGACAAATGGAGAGAACTCTATTGTTGGAGGGAGAGGAAGAGAGAGAAGAGAATGATAAGAGTGGATCGAAGCTTGAAGATATAGTGTTAAAATGGTAAAGCTGAGTTAATGAAGAGAAAGAAGGATAGAGAGGAGGGCAACATGTAAAGAGATGGAAAAATGAGGGCAAAATATGCAATTCACATCAATAAGTGCACAAAGTTAACACCGCCACATGAAAATCTGTCAAGTGGTACTCTTTTACAATGTTTTGCCAAATTAAAGGTAGTTTTTCGCAAAAAGCAACATAAAAGGTAGTTTCCCACAAAAAACCTACAAATGTAAGGTAGTCTCCGGCAAAAAATCTATTCATCAATGATACAATCCTGGAGAGAAACTTTACCTCATAAATTAAGAAAATAGACTTGTGGGTTTTGCTAAAAGATAACATACCTGTTGCAAAGATGAGAGTAGTGCTCGCAAGTTTCCTTCTTTTCCGGCAGCCCATCGCTTCATTTCCATATCAAAAGCTTCAGCAATCCTCTGAAGCAGCAAAAGAAATTCAGGCAAGTCATAGAGATTAGCAATATTTATGAAGATGAGACCAATCACTTAACTCCCCTCATCCCACATAATAAGGGAGGAAGGGGGGGAAGAAAAACCAAAAGAGAAGGTAAATATGAATTCCATGGATCCTGAACCTGAACTCAAGGTAAAAGGAGGAAAAAATTAGAAATACCCACATGTTTTTCTTCCTGCTCCTGCTGAGCCTTATATTCACGCTGATTCATTTCTGCCTTTGCATGTGCCTAAACATTATCGCAGCAAAGAGATGGATTGGTGACTACTTCCAACAGAAGCATTAAGCAACACAACTATCAACATGGTAAAAGTCAGTTAAACATGCTCTCAAAAGTTCAACTTGGCTATCTCAGTAAAGTACAATCCATCAATCCAGTGCATATGCCTAACTCCTAAAGAAACCTCTAACCCTGCAATGACTAAAGAATGAAAACACATGGACATGCAAGATTAGCTACTTCACCTTGACCAAAACAGCAAGAAAGCATAATCAACAGTTTAAAGAAACCTTTGAATCCGTCATTACACTAACTAAATCGCTAGTTAGCAACTATCTAAGCTGCCTTAGAAAATATTAGCCACATCAAATAAGTCACAGTATTCAGCAACGATAGGATTTAAACATAATATCATCTACAGTCAGAGACCTTTTGTTCCACGAGATTGCTTCATGCTTATAAAGCTGAATACATTGGCTTAACCCTTATTTCATATAGGAGGTTTGGAAGGAAGAAAAAGGCGAGGGATTCCTCTTTCTATTTCAGTCAAACATGAGGGAGACATGGAAGTATTATAAATCCCTAGTAAGTCGTAGCCTCATCTAGATTTCCTAGAAAAGAAAAAGGATTTGGAGGTACTTGAGACCTTTTTTCTCGTCTCCTCCCTTTCCCCTTTATCTTCCCTTTCTGCTCATTAAAATCATAATACAGTATTTAACAGTAAATCAATGCATAATAACTCTGCAAACAAATGAAAACCAAATTAAGCCAGACAAGAGGTTCCTTGGTCCCACCCCCACACCACCTCCCCCCACCACAACAAAAACAGGAAAAGGGAAACAAAGAAAAGAGAACACAACATCTCTCTTCCCTCCCTAATCAAGGTTGGATGGATATGCAAAGTTTTACAGCCATTATGATCATCTCCAAAACACTAATAGTCAATTAAATTCTGTCAGCAGAGAAATCATTATGTCAAAAGAGAAGGAAACTCTCAACACTCAGCAATTGCAATTACAGAATGTGAGATCAACCCCAGCCAACAACGAAGACACTGAACTGGAAAGCCAAAAAAAAGGGTTGCACAAGACCACATACCTGACGGGCCTTACTCCTCTGGTAACGTTCAAATCTTAATTTCCGTCTACCTGCAGTCTCTCCTTCAATTTCTTCAAATTCGTCGGATACTGGAGGACCTTTTTGCATGACAAAGATGGTTCATCAGATCATTAGAACTGATGACCAAAAGATTCTCAAGAATAATAAAGCACAGGAACGAACCAACAATACCTCCAAACATTGCCGTTAAATCATCAGGAAAAGGTCTTTGTGGAATTTTCTTCTTCGGGCTGAATGTGTTTCCAGAAAACATATCTGGTACTTCTTCAGTTTCCCTACTCTGAAATGTCTCAATTGTTAACACAACATCTCAAAACAATAGCAACAAAAAACACAAAGAATTAGAATGAAATACATATGCACAGCCATATCCATCCTGATTACAAAACCCTACAATGAGTGGGCCACGGCCACCTCCCATAGGGCAAGTTTTTGAAGAATTGAGTTTTAACTTTTAACTCCTAGACTAAACTCTCAATCCTACTCATTAAAAATTGAAATAAATTTATTTAAAAATTAATGCCACCACAGAAGCATTGGTAATTGATGATAGCACTTCTCTACATTACGTCTTTTGACATTCTCTGATTGGAAATACTAGTTTCTAGTCCACACCCCTAAGCCCTAACAACCTCAATTGACACTCAATAGCCATTTCACGCAACGCACAGGAGATTAAACCTAGTGTCTCTTGGAAGAAATCTTACCGCAGATGTTTCCTTTGATACCGGTACACTCTTTGAAACATGTGCACGAAAGAAAGAATCCAGATCAGTTGCTTCCTCTTGAAACATAAAATCACAATTCATCTCCGCCTTTGTTTGGTGAACATTATCACCATCAACGTCAAAGAAGTTTGTTTCCTGTGATTTCTCAAATGTCTTCTTTGGTTCGTTCTTAGCTGTAAAAGCATCTAAATGCACATTGCCGTTCTTTTTTATCTTGCCTGTGGCAAAATCTTCAAGTTCATCAAAAGAAGAAAAACCTGCACTCTTCTTTGGCGAAGAAGCCTGAGCTCCATCTACATTTCCATCTACGTCCAAGAAGTTTGAAAAATCATCTAAATACTCATCGCTATTCCTTTTTATCTTGCCTGTGGCAAAATCTTCAAGCTCATCAAGTGAAGAGATACCTGCACTCTTCTTTGTCGAAGAAGCCTGAGCTCTTTCAACAGTTTCAGATTGAGAAGACAAGTACATATTCAGCAAAATGCCCTAGAAATAGCATATTCATACTACTTTATTCGCAGTAATTCAACCAAAACAAAGTAAAAAAATATTTTCACCATATACTAAAATTGTTGTAATACACAGGTCAAACTTCAAACATCCTATAACTTTTGGAAAGTTAACCTAGAAAGTTGGTTAATAATGTGAAGTTACCTTGCTAACAGCAAAAAGTTGGTGAGATGGCCTCACCGTTACATGGAGTGACTTTTATTTGTTATGGGTTAACTTCTCCATTGTCCTCGGGTGACTTTGTCTCACACAAAACCAATTTGAAGCTATTGCAACTTTGCAAGGAAGAGATGCTCACATGTTTCAGTTAGGCAATAAAACACTACTAGACTAAACAACTATCCATGTAAAAAAAACCACAACAAAGAAGCAAAGTAAATAGGTTAACTACTTCTAAGAATTTCAGCATGTGGCCAAATATGTAAAGATGAAGCTCAAATTGGGTTCTTCCCTAAGGGACCAAATGCTTGCATTATCCAATTGTCAGCAATGCTTAGTTCATTATGCAATAACAATGAAACCTTAACATTACACCACCACCAACAACAACAACAACATACATTTGAATAAGCTAAGTTGAAACAAAGTTGCATACCTATCATTTGTGACATTGTTACTCCCAAACCCAGGTATCAAATCATCACTATCAACACTAGTGCCCTTATTCTTATCCAACTTCTTGCCCCGGTCCGAACCCAATTTGCCCAAATTCCCCAAAAAATCATCGACCGGATCAGAGGACAACAAATCATTACTATCACCCGCCACCGCCGCAGCACTCCCATTCCCTGAAACCCCCCAAATCACATCATCATTAACATCGGACGATGAATTCGCATTCAAATTCACCGAACCCTTGAACACAGTTTCCATATCAAAATCAAATCCTCCACCACCTCCATTGGAGGAACTAGAATTCTTGACGGGCACACTGTCAAAAACATCATGACCTCCATAATTTTGGGGCTTGTGGTGGGTAAAACTGAACCCAAACGGGTCATTTTGATGATCCAAGAATGACCCAACAACCGAACTCGAATTCTGGGTTGAATTTGAGAAGGGTTTGGTCCCAAATGGTGGATCAACATTTTTTGCAGAGCTATTATAATTGTGGGTTGTTGTTGTTGTTCTTGTAGCTGTTCTAGATGCAGCCATTGGAGCTGATTTCCCTTGACGTTTGATCCCATAATTTTCGACTAAAACACCAAAATTATCCATATTTCTGTTGGGATTTTGCTGCTAATTTCGAAACTTGATCAAATTGAGCTAAAACAGAACCAATTGCAAACAGAAAAGTTTTGTCGGTGCAATCAGAAAAAAAGGCAATAAAAGCAAAATGGGTATGAAACGAGAGAGTGAAGAGAGAAGCTAAGAAATTGGTTGAAAAAGAAGATGATAGATTGGCAATCAATGAATGATGGATTGAAGGGGAAATTATGGCTTGCTCACCCCACAATCTCGCAATGAGGAAATCTTTCTCTCTCTCTTTCTCTTTCTCTGTTCTTGGTCTTTTTAGGAGAAGGACAAAAACGTTTAAAAAACGGTGCTTTTTTTTGGTTGTTTATAAGAAGCTTCACGTTTTTCTTAACGTGTACAAGTAGGTGGAATACTACCCTTCAACATCTGTCACTTGTAAAGTTTAGGTCAAAAAGGGTGATCACAAGAACTAGTATAACAATTTAGATTTGACCTGATAATTTAATCCAAATCCAACACAAAATTATTGGAGCTTGATAAGAATTTTTTCAACTCTAAATCTGGAAAAATCATTAACAACATACAATCATGGATGCATCTAATACTAATTCCAATTTGGTCAATGTTAACTTTGAAAATACAATCAGCATTATCGACCATTGAATACTCCCTCCGTCCCTCACTTACCTTAACAAACCATACAAAATCAAGTCCCCTATTTACCTTAACAAACCAATATTTTTCTCATATCCTTACTTATTCACCCTTCCACTATCTCTTCAATCCAATTTAAAATCATACTTTCTCTCTCCAATCACTCTCTCTATTCAAATTTTTTTCCTCTCTCACACCCCACTACATATTATTTTAATGTATTTCAATAAGGGAAAAAGAGGCAAAATTTACAATCCTTAAATCCCTCATAAATAGTAGTTTGTCAAGGAAAGTTGGGGACGGAGGGAGTATATCTAATCATATTCATCAATATATGAATGTGTGTATGTTTATTAACACCATAAAAATGACAACTCTGGTTGAAATTTTCCTAGAAAACCACAAGTATTAAGTGTGCAAATGCGTACAATATGTCATATGAGCAATAGGATCAAACGATGGAAATTCAATTGGTATAGTAAACACACATATCCAATCTGAGTATTGGAGTTTTACATTTTGAGGTTCATCCCTATCAATAATAACATCAAGGATAATCTTTATATTGTGAGACGTTTAGGCTATCCCTATACTTCTGCATTATTATATTGTATCTTTAAACTTGGCTACCTTGCCTTAACAAAATGTAAATGTTACAGAACATTATAATCATGGATATGTAAATTCTTTGTTGAGTAGATGAAATAGTAAAATGATATGAGTATAATTGATAAATAGTAGTAGTAGTTATGCTTTACCTGTATGTTTTGTATTTATACGGAGTAGATCTTTTAATTTATGGTTATGGTCTACTGTGATCCATCCATATAACTTTATCCATATTTAGAATGAGATAATTTATTAAAGAGTTTAATCCTCTTCATTTACTAGTAGAAATAGAAGCTTCCATTTACTAAGACCCTATTCGGGATGGTTGCCAATTTTTGGTTTTGAAAAGTTTTCAACTCTTTGTACAAATTTAATTTAAAGTTGAATTTTTTTGTACTTACAATTACCAGCTTAATTTTCAAAACTGACAACAGAAAACTGAAAACAAAAAAAAAGGTTTCCAAAAATTGAGTTTTCAAAAAATTTGAAAACTAACAACTGATAACCACCCCAAACAGGGTTTAAATGAATGATTAGATATAAATCTCTTGACATTTTAAAGTATGACAATTTAAGAGTAACACAATAAAAGAATGATCATTGACCTTTCAATCAAGACATACACGTGACACACTTAACTTAATGTACTCCCCCATTCCAAATTTCTATGCACATTGATGATTTTTTTTTTTTTTTTTTAAAATCTCCATAAATATAATAAGTACTTGATTATTTCATTATGTACACTTTAGGATGTTTAGGGAAAATAACTAGTTGTGAAGTAGTTATAATTATTATCGAAATAATAATCATTAATTGACAACATTTTGATCAAATTGCAAATAAATATCACTAGTTAATAAAAAAAAAATTTGAGCGAATCACTAGTTAATAATTAAGTCCCAGCAAAACACGTATATGACGCTCCATAATTTTAGTGTCTAAGCCAGTTAATGGAGTATATATGATCAATTTATGGGAAAGATTCTTTGACAACCGTATTACAGGAAAGCATATATATAGTCTACTAAATAAAAAGAACAACTTTTTTTTTTTTTTTTTTTTTTGAGGGAAATAAAAAGAACAACTTAATACAGTATATATCGAAAGACAACTGGAATTCCATATCTAATTTGTAGTAGCAAATAATTTGTGTCTGACACTTGAGAAAAGGGGATGTTCCAGCACTAAACCAACTCAAACCTCTCAAGGGTGCGGTGCTGACTGCTGAGTTGGAGAACATGGGAAGAATGTATGCTTCAAGAAGATGGTATATAGTATGACTGTAATGGTCATGGACATGACAACCTGTTTAGCCCGATTCATTCCGTATTGAAACTCAGCGGACACGAACATTTTTTTCTTTTTCCTACAAATTTATGTCGGACCAAACCTGCTTGGTTGTCCGCTAATTGGAATAAAAACACATGTCAAGCCCGATACATGTCTGGCCCAATCCCGCATTTGATAACCTTTCCAGATTTTATCAGCATGGCTTTCTCTAGATACTCTACACCAGGTAATAGTAATATATGAGCAAAATGGTACAGATTTAAGATTAGGAATTATGCAAATCAAGAGACAGTACAGTTCTGCAATCTGAGGAATGATCCCTGTTTGCAGCATATCAACAAGCACATTCTGGATCTGACTATCTGCTCGCTTCTGAAATATTTAGTGTTTCCAACCAAGTACCAGCTTTTTAAGGAACAGTAACCACAAATGTAACCAGTACACACAAGCTCTGTTTAGAATTCCAATTTTTCCATTACATCACATCTTTTGCTAATTTGCAAGTAGTAAAAGTTGTGTAATGATTATGTCAGTAAGTTACCAAATGGCAAAAGACAATGTCACAAACTCCCAAGCCCCAAATTCCCACAGTTTGTAGCTAGAGTAGTTAGCTAGAACAAACTGCAGGGGTTGCATGAGAATGATCTGCTACTTTCTGTTTCTGAAACTTGAATGAGCACTTGTTAACACCCAAAATGTTGAAAACATTTACAACTCTCATATTTATAAAGTGTCTGAATCTTATTCATTACAAATGTCCTGTAACAAAAACCAGCAATGCAAGTGATGTTATAAAAGGGAACATAGCAACTAGGAAATACTTTACAGAATTTACGTGGAAAATCCTCAATATGAAGGGAAAAACCACGGGCAGCAAGCAATATAAATCATTAATTGGAAATAAAAGATACACCACACTGGAAGCCGAGGCCCCTTACATAAAATTCAACTCACAGCAAACCTATTGTTGCTCGCCTCCTCTCAAAGAAGTACACAAAAACTTCGGTACAGAAGAACTAGCTGATTTTTCTCTTTCTTTCTTTTTTTTTCTCCTTTCTTTTTGCCCCCTTGTTCTTCTAACATCAACTTACAAAAGTTATCAAATTACAGAACTTCCAAACCACAGAATCTAAAAACCAAACCATAGTATTTATAAACCAAACCTGACGATGACATTTATGTTGAATCTTGTCCCAGACCTCACCTGTTACGCTTTTACATCTCTCTTGTAATTCAGGACAGTTTTCAATCACTAGCAGCTCCAGTTTTGTTGACCTTCGGATCCCTTCTGGCAATGAAGTAAGCCAATGGCAACAGTTAATTTCAAGCCTTGAAAGTGAGCAGAGGTCGCCTATCCAGTCAGGTAATTGTTGAAGGCTTGGACATATATTCAACTCTAAGGTCTGGAGGGTGGTGAGGTGGTGTGGCGAATGCCCTGTGGTAGAACTTCTAAACATGATACATCGTCAAATCTCAGAAAACGGAGACTCTTCAGCACTTTCCATGCGTCGTCGCTCTCTGGGAACTGGAGATTACTGCAGTATTTGAACACCAACCTCTGAAGGGAGCTGAGGTGGGCTGGCATTCCAGAGAGGGATGTCAAACCTGGGCAGTAGTGGAATGTGAGAGTTCGGAGTGATGCCATGCCTTTCAATCCCTCCCCAAGTTTGCTCAGGTCCATTGGCTTAGTACCGTAGAAGAATTTAAGTTCCGAGACTTTTGGTAGACAGTCCCGGTGCAGTGAAATCAGGTGCTCCACAGAATCAATCTCAAGGTGCTCCAATTTAGGAGCTGAAGAAGAAGATGATGTTCCAGTAACTCCACTGCTTTTCAGCACTTGCAGATTATCCACATCAAAAAGGGTCAACTTCTCTACATTCAGGTACGAAGGCATAGATTCAAGTTTACAACAGTTGTTTATGCATACTTGGGTAGCACGAGGAAATGACAGATCTCCTGCCCCAGATTTTCTCCAACCCATCAAATTATTTGAAAAGCCGATGTGTATCTTTGTAAGAGATGGGAAGAATACAGTTGGAGTAGATGATAAGGATGCCGATGATGAGGCTTCAGATTCATCGCCACTGCTTTCCAAGTACTCCACACTAAGCAAATTGACTAAACTGAGAGACTTAAGAAGAGGAAGCTGAGCAAAGGAGGGGAGATGTTCAACTTGACGAAACAGGTCAATTTGGATGGATATCAGGCATGGAAGGCAAGAAGCAAGCTGGTTTGTTGCCATCCACATTGGCAGCTTCTTTCCCTCATAATTACGTATAAAAAGCTCTGATATTTCATGGTAGGGCTGAAGGTTCTCAAGGATTGTGTCGTCCTCTTCATAGTGACTCCTGTTCCAGATTAATCTCAAGACTTTAAGGTTGCTGTTGTCTCTCATGTTTGCTCTTGCAGCATCTTGTGCCATGTTCGGATATGATCCTCGAATAGAGATTGTAAGCTCTCCCCTCAGGTTGTTGAGAGATCTTAAATCACTCAGGCGCCCATAATTAGACTTGTTGCCAGAAATAGATTTAGTTTTCTGGTCATGAACATCAGGCACAACGAATACACTTGTGTCAGAGAGTGGTCAAATTCCAATCCCGATGGGAAATAGCTTACTTCCCGACGATACTCAAAAAGGAGATGCCTCAAGTTCACCAACTTTTTCATATCTTTGGGGATGCCAATAAAGTTCTGAACAATTTGAAAGATTCAGGTACTGCAAGTTGTGCAACAAAGTAACAGAATTGGGCAACTTTCTGAACAATTTGAAAGATTCAGGTACTGCAAGTTGTGCAACAAAGTAACTGAATTGGGCAACTTTCTGAACCAATTCCAAGAAAGGTCTAGGTACCTCAAATGGATCAGCTTGCCGATAGATCTTGGTAGATTTCTAATCCCAAAACCATGTAAATCAAGTACTCGTAAACTATGGAAACTCGTTATCAAATCGTCACAAAATGATTTACTCATGGCTGCTTCATAACTTGGTCTCTCTGTCAGAAGAAATGTCCTCAACTGCGTAATACTTTGCAGGGAAGCTGGAATTTTCCAAGATGAATCAACTTGGTAGCTGATGGATATGTTGTGGATGCTTCTCTCAAAATCATTGTTCTCCCTCTCCCTGGAACTCACCATTTGGCATGGCTTGCCAGCTATGAGGCAACAAAGATCATACATCAAGTCATGAAGTCTAAAAGTACCATCGGATTTACCTCCTGGAACATCTTGAAGCAAGAATCTACTTAATAAGATATCCAAGTATCCCTCTCCTTCATTTTCCAGAGTCAGGCCATTATGCAATGGGTCAACCAAACCTTGGGCTATCCAGAGGCTAACAAGACTGTTCTTATCAAAAACAAATCCCCTAGGAAACAATGAACAATAAGAAAAACACGCCTTAAGCACAGTTGGATGTAGGTGATCGTAACTGGTTTTAAGTATTGGCATAATATCAAAACCTTTGCCATATGATGCCAGATTTGACACTGCATCATTTTTGAACATTGACCAAAATCGAACACTAACATTGGTTGCCAAAACACCTGCTAAGGCCCGTATAGCAAGAGGATTATTTTTGCACATTCCCAATATCTCACCCCCTATTCCCCTTAGACGCGGCTCATGGCAACCATTTCTTCCAAATACTATCCTCTCAAAAAGGGACCAAGAATCATCTTCACTCAGACCCTGTAGTTCATAGGGTGCAATAGTGCACAGATTTTTTCCTATTCTGAGGCTGCGTATGGTTAATAATATCTTACTACCAGGAGCAGCACCAAGAGTTAACACTGATACCAAATCTCGCAACTCTCCAAAATTCTCGTTCCAAATGTTTATCTAAGACGAGACTATATTTCTTCCCATTAATATGTCCAGTAAGGCGAAGTTTCAACTGCTCTAAGTCACAATTTTTTGGATCCTCACCAGTTGCAGCAACAATTTTCTCCATGACCCCTGATGGTTTAATACCCTGTGGAAGAGATACCCATGATGCAGATCGAAATTTGTTTTCACCTCCTCCTCATCACAAACATGCCTAGCCAGGGTTGATTTACCCACCCCACCGACCCCTACTATGGGTATAACACAAACTCTCTCTATAGAGCTTGAATCCAACAACATACTCATTATCGTATCTTTATCCTTTTCCCTCCCCACAACTTTATCAGGGAAGTCAAAACCATCATCATCATCATTCAAGTCTCTCCTAATTGGACGAGTACCAGTCTCAGTCTCCATGACCACCACCACAGCACGCATGGTATTGCCAAATTGCGTCCGATCCTTAGATATGTCATCTAGGTCCTCCCTAATAGACTGAACCCTTCGAGCCAGCAAAAGGGAAGTAACAAGTTGGTTGGAAGAGGAGAAGAAAAGTTTTACCTCTTTTCTGTATGTGTTTCCTTCCATGAGCTTATTCCTCTCAGCTCTGGTGACGATCTCATCAAACACATCAGCTGCTTCGTAGATAGCATCCCGGAGGTTCGTGAGCCAATCTTTATCGGCGTGACTGGTGGTTTCTACTGGCTTCTCTTCAGCATCTTTAAGTACAGCATTGATAGTTTTCATAGTTCTTTGCAGTTTCCTGACCTGAGTGTTGAGTCCCCATGCCATAGTAGCTGTTCTTTGGCATAAGAGTCAAACTCAAGCCTAGTGATTTAGCCACATCAAGCAGAATGGCTTCAGCCATGTTTGTGAATCGGATCTACTAATAGAAGGGGGTATGTTACGTATGGTTGATGAGCTGAAGACTGCAGGGAAACTAGAAAGGGGCCAAGGGCACAAATCACAATTTAATTGAGGATTAGGTGCCTAAGAAATTTGACAAATGTATCTTAGGTAATTGTTAATCAGAGATGTACTAAGTTAGATAGTACTGCTGAGAGTATAATGAGGATGGTTAAGAAAACTTCCTACTTTCTTAACTGTCAACTCTGTGTTCTTTGTTTATGCTTTTCTCCGTCGACTCTTTGGTCTTTGTTTTTCATTTAACCCTCAACTTCTTTGTTTTAATATCGAAAAATTTCCTCTACCGCTTGCATTTTAAACAATATGCGCTTTTTTTTAGTGATCACCTTCATGTTTGCTCCTGCACATGATCATGATCCGCCAACTGATGTGCATCCCACGGAACTACTTGCCAACTGAGGGATTAATAAATAGAACAATAGAAACAAAAAAGATTACAGAAAAAGACAGGAGGGTGTTGACTTCAGTTAGACAACTGGCTATACCGTACTTTAACCTTCACAAAGAACTACTTGTTTTCTAACAGGGAACTACTTCTTGTCCACTAATTCAGCTACAGGCTGTACAAAGACAGCTCTGGCTATACGACACACTGACAAAAACACTAACCAAAATTCAACTTTAAGTCCATAGCTAAGATACACAGAGCTCGTTGGGGGCCAAGAAATTTTATGATGTGTTCCAACCTGGAGTTCCGCCACTGACAACTCCATAACCAACTTAGTGTTTTCCCCTACTTGTAGGCTCTGAAGCACGGAAACTTCGACGGAGGTCACGTTTCCCGTTTCGGAAACTTGGAAACTCGGAAACTCAAAGGAAACTTAGAGGAAACTTCTTTTTCATTGGATACAACTTTTCCATT
>BSSO01005700.1:0-12816 GCA_030267885.1 Mesembryanthemum crystallinum | reverse complement strand
TTAATTATTCCCCCCAATCCAAGCGGGGCCTTAGATGATATTCTCAAAGGGTGACATCTATCTTGAAAGAAGGAAGTATGTAACTTGGCTATGAGCACTTTGTTGCATATGTCGTCAACTTTTTAAGTCAGTCGGCTTTGGGATGAAGTTCATTCATGTGTGTTGCATATGTAGGTATTGTTAACTATGGTGCCTAGGATGCAACTGGGAGAAAAACTACTGTTCTGCTCTATTCTCTGCCTTTTCATTGTTGAATTTTTCACTTGTCACAGTTTCTCCTTTGGAATGGTGGGTGGTCCTTTTGTTTTGCACGTTTATTTATATTTTTATTCTAGGAGTTAGTGGGAACTTTCTTCAACACTTTGTGAGTTTATTCACGTTTATCTCATATTCATTCACCCTCGATTAACTTGAGTAGAATTGAAGTGTTTCTTCAATAGCTCTACATATGTTCTGAGAACTTTATTAATCTCTGGTAGATAACTGATGTACTGAGTCGATCGGGGATGATTTTCATTCTTCCCTGTTTAATGTAATTTCTCTACTTCTGATTAATGCATCATGTTTTCTGAAGCTTCCATCTGGTTTATCGGCAGCCTTTTTTGGATTCTGTCAATTTATTGGGAGTATAAAGTACACTTGGATGTCTCTATTCAACTAATTCACTGGCATTTTTCCTCAATTTGCTCAAAACTATACCGGGAAATGGGATGGTTCTGTTGACTATTAGGTTGTGGTATCAGTCTCGATAAATAAATCATGTTAATATTATTGTGGTATTTAGAAAAATGGCAGCTAAAGGCTGATATGGTTTTAGCGGAAGAGTTGATTTGGATGTGTTCTGACTCATAGTATCAAGTTGATATGTTACTATTTTGTTTCCAGGGCTGAGATCTCTGCTTATAAACTACAGGATACCTGAAAGCAGGATGCAATTGTAAGCAGGTAAATAATCTTCTCCCGAAGACAGAGCTTATTTCTTATCTTCCTGTCTTCGTTTGTTCTTCTTGAAAGTCTAGATGTGCATTGGAAAGGCCAGTTATTTTCACCTGCAGAAGATGAGTATAAGCAGGATGCAACTTTAAGTGTGAAAGCAGTTTATATTTGATAGAATTACTATACAAAAGATAATTTTATCAATGCTGTGTAGTCATTCCCTGTTACAACAACTGGTGCCTCTTATACATAGTTAATGCTTTTATGATAATCGCTGTTATGGTGGTAATTCTTTAGTTGGTTGCATCTATCTGTTATTCTTTCTTTTGAAAGTTTGCATATGTTTTGTTGTGGAGTTGATCTTCTTGTTTCCTAAAAGTTATGTTGAACTAATAGCAATGTCCACACCTGCGAACAAGGATGATTAGGTGCCCCATTATTGCATGGAAGATCTAAAATTGGTGATGTGTGGTTATGTCTATGTCAGTAGTTTTAATCTGTGTGCAAATTCGAACAGCTTGCGTTTCTCATACAAACAGGTTATCTTGGGTTTGGGAGAGGGTCCTTGAGTGGAAGTGCTGAGTCAGAGGCGCCATTCATGTGGTTTTGGCAACTAGGGAAAGAGAGCAGGGGTGAATGGAAGAGAATACCTTTAAGAAGGTGTGAGTAGATTGAGAGCAGCGCTGGGTTTCCATTTGGCTTCCTTTTTCTCTGTTTTTCTTCCCATTCTGTATTGGGGCGGGGGGGAGTTGTCGGCGACCACTGGCATTGGTTGCTGATTGAGGCTCATGCAATCGAATAAGACACTTGGAACACAATTTGTCCCCTCTTTCATCCAGACATCCTAACGCTGTGTCAGAATTACCTGAGAAATGTCAAAAGAAATACAATGATTCAGAAAAAATTATTAGTCAAAGTTCTACCACTATGTATCTTCTTTCTTATAAATGGGATTCTTTGGACTAATAGCAACAGAAATACCCAAACATTGAACTTTAACCCTTGATATTAGGCTCGTATAAAGGAGTGGGAACTCAGTCATTGGCCCTCCCAGCAAGTAGGTTCAGTGCTCCTCTAATTAACAAGGACATCTTAACATGTCAGTACTCTTGTGTTTACAATCTAGCTCACCCATACATTCAATTTGCCACTGCAGGTTGATTAATCTGATATGCAATGGATGTTGGTGGGCAGCGTTGAGGTGGGAGAGATAAGTTTGATATTTTCAGGCAGGAGCGGTTGGGGTAAGAAATCATAAGCTAACTCTCTCTTAAATTCTCCCCTCGTCTGAGTTAGCATTTTTTTTTTTTTTTTTTTTTTTTTTGTGGTTTGTTCTTTTACTTTGATACTACTCCGGCTGCAAGGACACAACTACGGGCATGACAAAGACACGGGAAAGCTCCATTTTTAGAGGATTAAAAGCCTAATATGTGTCGTGTCCAAGGTCAGTGCATGTGGCACCTATCCGAGGTGTCCATGCTTTAGAGCTACTACTAATATGTCTCTTTGTTACCCAGTGAAATATGGTAAACCATCATCATCAGGTGAAGGAGCAGAACTCCCTGAATATGAGTAGGAAGCTTATGAACCTTGTAGCTGAGAGAGATGCTGCAATTGAGGAGAGGAACAGGGCCGTGCTTGAAAAGAAAAGGGCGTTGGAGGAACGTGAAGCAGCAATTTCACAGAGAAATCTGGCTATTAAAGAACGCAATGATGCTATCATGGAAAGGGACAATGCTCTTAGTGCCCTTCAACAATCTATGAGCCACCACCCTATCAGTTTTGGTATTCAACATGGAACCAAGAGACTGGCTAGCAATCTGGGGATTCATACACATCGAGCTGATTCTCCTTATGGTACGAGTGAAATGCAAATACTAGACACTCTGTGTAAAACTGTTGCTGGATCTGAATATAACAAGTCACCCCAAGCACTGAGGCCAAAGGCGCATCCGTCAACAGCAGTTAAGCTGAGAAAAGGGAAACGGATGGGAGAAGACCTGAACAGGCAAGCAGCTCCTGATCTGTTGAAGTTAAGGAACAACTGGGACTGGGACGGTCACGATGTGGGGTTGAATCGAGTGGACTTCGACGAGTCCATTATGCCGCTTCCTGGTTGCTCATGTACTGGAGTTTTTCGACATTGTTACAAGTGGGGAAATGGGGGGTGGCAGTCATCCTGTTGTACGACCACCATGTCACTCTATCCTCTCCCGCCTGTGCCAAACAAGCGCTATGGTCGTATGGGTGGACGGAAAATGAGTGGTAGCGCCTTCTCGAAATTACTAAGTCGGCTGGCATCAGAAGGGTATGATTTCTCTGTTCCTGTGGATTTGAAGAACTTCTGGTCAAAACATGGTACAAACCGCTACATAACGATCAAGTAGTTGTAGGTGATATATCGACTTAGGTGGCAATAGGTTAGCCTACTTAACTGGTTTCGTTCCCCTCGTTTGTTCGTTCAGAAGGTTCTTCAGGTAAAAGTGTACATACACAACGCTAGTGTACTTTTTTTTTTGGGTCTTCGCAGTAACTAGATGATGTTAATTGATTGGTTGTGGCCTTGAAGGTGAACGCAGTTCAGAGATCACTATCAACATATATAGTATTAGCACACCAATCAAGTTTTGCTTGTTTCAAAAGTGCATACTCTCTCTTATTCTTGAAAGTGATAGTGAATGCGCAAACGTTCATGATCTCTTGGTTTTACAAAATGATGTGTGTGATAATTGCTTATGTAACAGAAATACTCGCATAGTGAATCTGCGATGAGTATGTACTATTTATTATAATCTTCATACAAGTTTTTGTGTTGTGGGTATCCGAAGGATGGTGTGATTAATGGGAGTACCACAGCACTAGCATACCAATTACCAACCAAAGCGCTATCTGGCTTTTTCAACCTCGATAATTTTGGCCTTTTCAACCTCGATAATTTTGTCAACTTAAGTGACTGGTTCCTTAGCTCAGGAAGAGAAAGCTAAGAGGGAATAGGATACTTTGCATCGAGTTATAGCGCAAAAAATTACTACTAGATTTTTATATGGGAGGAAATGTTGGTCATGAAGGGTGCCATAACAAGGCTATGATAAAAGTAACACTGATTGATACTCAGTATGTAACGGTTGATGCTAAGGACTTCAAATATGTGGTTGAAAGCTACAGCCTACACGGGGAAGAATTTCACATACTTCGTACACTCCAAACCCGCAACCACATTCACAACCACAATCAACACTTTGTGATTTGATTAAGGAATGTGAGAATATTTTGGGAGGCAATGTTGGTTATCATGGTGACGATGATATTTTTAGCAGTACTAGCTATGATCACACTGATCACGTATGTGACATCTTGTTTAATGATATCTACGACCCTAACTTGTTACAAGATCTTCCTTCTATTGATGGAGAGTTTGGGAATTGGACATAGGATGGTAAAATGGGCGTGGCTAAAGGGCACCTCCTAACGCACGGCCTCGGGTATTACACGAATAAATTCGTGTAGGTGCTCCCCAGAAGGAAAAGCTTGTTTACCAGTGGGCCAACACCTCTTGGATTTTTCTACTCATTTTTTGAGTAATAATTGATAGCATAGGGGCTTCAGTACTTCACTGAGCCAAGATTTCAGTTTAGTGATATGGGCTGAATAAAATTATGTAATCATCTCAATCCAAGCTCCAAAATAGAAGAAGAAACAAAGATTGGGCCGGACCGATTTTTTTTAATCTTTTTATTTATTTTTGCCGGTTCAAGATCCAAAATAGCCCAAGAAAAAACAGAACAAAGAAAGCAAAGAGGCAACAGAAGTAGTGAGAGCAACGGTATTTTCCGACGAGATTGGCGTCGCCGGCAATTACAGGTATCCTAATTATTTTACAAATCACAAACATTTTATTTTTTCTCATTTTTTATTTCTTTTTTTTTTGGTGGGGTTGTTTGAGATTCGAAGTTGGTAAATTTCCAGTTCTCTGCACTCAAGGTTCCGATTAGGGTTTATCAAGATTTTTAGGGTTTTGGGTATGTTTTGCTCCCTGCTTCCATTTTTTATAGGATCAAACTTTTTCGTAGCTAAGTGATTGAAAGTTTTAATCTTTGAGTGATATTGCTTGTTTTGGGGTTTGAATAGAACTATAGAATTGTAGTTTTGAGCTTGATATGACTGAAGCTGATGCTTTATTTTCTCTTTTTCTGTGGATTGAATTTCCCATTTCCTGGGCTCTTCTATTACATTTCAAATTTTTCATTATTGTGAGTTGGGATCTCTTTTCATTTTTCAAGCATTTGATTTATTTTTGCAGATTTTGATATCTTTGGTCTGTGGAGGACGGATAATCATATTAGATAGGAGCAAAAAATGCCACTGTATGATTGTGTGCTACTATTGAAACCCCATGTGAAGAGGGAATCCCTAATGGATTTGGTTGCTCGGGTGGGCAAACATGTTTATGCTCGGAACGGTCTCCTTACCGAGATAAAGTCCTTCGGAAAGGTTCAACTTGGTTATGGGATTAAGAAGCTCGATGGCCGATATTATCAGGTACTCAACCAACCTACCTCTCTATGTTTTTTCCATTTTTTTGACTTTACACAATCAGAAAATCAGGAAATAAAGGTTATCTATGTATTGTTGAGACTTCATGAGGTGTCCCAAATTTGCTAGAAAAGCTTAATTAGAAATTAGAATGGTGATATAAGTTAGTTTCTAAACTGCCAGCTTAGTTTATGACATTGCTCTGAATCCATGGTACGCTCTGAGCTTCTGAGAATGTTGTTAGTTAGACCTGGTACTTGAAATTATCTTCCAAAAGACTTTTTGGCTGTTTGCTGATTTGTGTGTTTACAAATTAAATTGCTAGTTATCTGCAGTGAACCATTCAGCTGAGTGTGTTGTTGCTTTCTGGCGAAGTTGTTGTTGGAATTTGATAAGCCCATATATCAGCTTTGTGATAATTGTTTTTTACCATTTTGATGTTGTGGCTTAGCTTTAGTCGAATTTCCTCAACTTAGGGTTGAACATCTGTGATTATTTGTTGAACTGTAGGTTACAGTTTCTTTTAAGAGTCATGGTCTTTGTATGCACCTGTTTATGAGGGGAACCCCTTTTGCAGTATAGTTGTGTGATTGCTTATTGAACCTTAGGCTACACTTCTGCAATATTTGTCTTTTCTCGAAGTTTCTTAATCTGGTTTTGCACTTTCACATGTGAAGTAATAATACCTTCGGAGGAAGCGCAAGATACATAAAACTATCTGATTATGACATTTTGTTAGTCTTATGCATCTTTTCTTACTGTTCTGCCTCCTCTCTTCCATTCCTGGCTCGCAAATGTGGATTTCATCTTGGTGCACTCTAGACACCTTTCATCTTAAATCACATAACTGATAATTGATTTTACTCAGAAATAAATGTTCCTGTGTACATTGTTTTTATCCATAGGCAGAATTATCTTTCCTCATCAATCCTGTTTTCCAGTTTGTGTTGCTTCTTTCAAGTCCTAAGTCATCAATCTACCTTCCTTGACCTGCAGTTGAGGGGAATTCTTGTCTGCCTTCTCTCTTGAACTGCAAAGTTGCTAAAACATGTTAATGCAAATTACAAGTCCTAAGCAATTTTCAAGCTGGTTATCTGCAGTGTAATTTTATAAGATGTGTCGCTGCCTTACTGGTATCATGGGAAAGTTTGTGTCGCTGCCTTGCTGGTATCATGGGAAAGTTTTCTCCTTTTTTTTTATATATTTATTTTACATGGGAAGATTCTTCGATAACATCTCTTGATATACTTACTATCTAACCTTTATGATGCTTGCTCTAAAGTTTTATTGAGCATCAGGGGTTGGACAGTGGGACTGCTTTCTGATTGATTCAATCCTTATGCAACGAGATTTAATAGCCAATATATTCAGAATTTGGATGTGCTGATATATTGATTCAATCCTTAAATCTGTTGTTGATGCACATGCTTTAGTGTGCTCATATTGTGCTAACAAAAGGTAGCTATTTTCTGTTCAAGCATCCATCAAAGCTAGCTTTTAAACTTGAGAAATTTTTTTAGAGTAGTTCATCATCTTAAAGTTTCACATGGACATGTACAACAGAATTAACACTAAGAACTAAGATCTAATCAGTTGCGACAATGTTGGAGTTTGTTGTGTATTTCGTTGCTGTATTCCATGTGCCTCACTTGTCGTGAGAGAGGAGGATGTCTCTTGATTGATGATGCAAAACCAAATAAATGTGCAAGATTAAAGATTGCTGGACTATCGCCGAAAAAGTAGGAGTAATATTATAGGGAAACTAATGTGATAAGAGCCTCCCTTTGACAATCTTGAGTTTGGTGGTAGAAGTCCTTTGTACCACAAGCTCATGGTCATGGAAAAATCATGGTAAATGGACTTTGACCTAACATTAACTCGACATTGAACTTTGTTTTATGTTCAACATGCTTACGACTTGTATGGTACATCTTATTTTTTACTTGTTTTCAGGAAGATATTATTATAGCTTAAGCCTGGTTTGTAAATAGTGCTGCCTGCAAGATCAACAAAATTGTTTAGACGAAGAAAATGTTAGATAGAGTGCCCTCTGGTTCACATTAAGCATAAGCTGTGGTACTTATCTTCATAAAAAGAGAGTGAGACAAAGGTTTGGCTTAGCTAGATGAAAAACAGAAGGTGTTTAAGCCTTTTCTTCCTTTTTTTCGACCATATTTTAGTAATGAGTTGGTTATTCTGACCTGCTGAATGCTAAGTAATATTTGGCATTAAATGCCACACCTGAACAAGTATTATCATTCCTTCTGAGTTTTAAACATGTGTTCATTTCTTATGCAATCAGAATACATGGTTACGATGTGTAGGAGCTAAATGCAATAGTTTTTCAGTTACACATCATTAAGATCTAGTTCAATTGCAGAAGTAATGGTTGAATTATCTTATCTGAAAAAAAGAAATAATGGTTTAATTTGTGGTTGATATTCCATCATGGTTCATGTATGTATACAATACAGCTTAGGTGTGGGTATTATGAAAGTGAATTTTGCTGGTACTTCAGCTCACTGGATTCATCTTCGATGTTGATAATAGAATCATTGTCTTTCTGATTCCAGATAAGAGTATCATGCCTTAACCCAAACCCTTGTATCTTCGATGTGGGGGCTATACACCTTATGTGCATCAAATAACAGCATAAGCCTTTTTAATGTTTGCAACTTCTTTAGCAAATGATCTGTATTGTGTTGTTTAATGTTTATTCACCCTGCAGTTGTTTGTTTTCTTTTGAAAAGGTTGTTAACAGTTGTGCACTTGTGGTACATGTCTTCTAAAACTTAAATGGTTAGGACTGTTCTCCATTCACATTGGCTAAGTGAAATCATGTAATGGTCTGATGCATGCTACCTAGGCTAAGAGGGCACATCATAGCTTTTAGTCTTACCTATTTGTGGAAACCTTAGTATTTGTTTATGCATGGTGCAGGGTCAACTCTTGCAGATGACAATGATGGCAACACCCAATATCAACAAGGAGCTACATTACTTGAACAAAGAAGACCGGTTGTTGCGATGGCTCCTTGTCAAAAGTCGTGACACAAAGTTGGGGGTTGACATGTCTTCCTACCCAGGAAATGAACAAAACAAGTTTCCTCGACTTAGCATATATGGCGATTTGGATGAGGATGAGGATGAGGATGACGACGACGATGATGATGATGATGACGTCAAGGATGAGGATGAAGGGGAGACGACAAACGTCAAGTTAGAATAATTCAGAATCCGTTGAGTACAATGCTTTTCTGTTGTCAGGCACATACTCGCATCTTCTCGTACATGGCGACTCTAGCAGAACTCCTCAAGGTGACTTTTACGTTGGAATAATTTTGAGTTTTACAGCTTTCAACTTACTCCTCAAAAGAGTACTGGTCTACTGGAGCGTCTTGTTTAGTAAGATGCAAAATTGTATGCCTTTTTTGGTTGCCAATTTGTTTTCTTTCCTCTTTCTTATATTCATCTTAGCCACAATATACCATTCCATCGCTTAAGATCGGATTATCTTTATGAAGAGTTTAGCAATGCGCTTTACAACAGCGGACATGATTAGTTGCTAATTCTTCTGCTAAGCGCTCTTAGCGACAGATTTTGTCCATTTCTATTTGATCCTTAAATAAAATCTTCCTTTTTTTTTTCTCTGTTAAAGTGATGTGGTGACTTCTTTTCATCTATACCTAAACTACCTCACATCTTCTTCACCTACCTTAAAATGACGACTCCACTATTTTGCTCAACGTACACTTGTGCTGAACTGCTGATTCTCTACATTATTATCAGTGAGTTACTCATCCCATTCATAATTAGTTATTGTCTGCCTCTCCATTGGTACAAGCTACATACATAAGAGTATGTCTTGTATGACCATCGGATGGACTAGCTTTAAAAGGTGATTGGTTGTTTAGATATATAGGTGACTGCTTTTAGATGGGTGAGTTCTACAACTAGACAGGTGATCCCATTTAGGGCCCGTTCTTTTCAACTTATTTAGGGTCTGTTCTTTTCAACTAAAACTGACTGAACTTATGAGAATTGAACTTATTAAAACTGAACTGAATGAATAGTAATCTGTGAAATAAAAAGTAAGTTGCAGGAACTGAACTGAACTTACTGCGACTGGCGACTGAACTGAACTTATTGTGACTGAACTGAACTGAATTGAACTGAACTTATTGCGACTGAACTGAACTGAAACTTATCAAAATAAGTTGAAAAGAATAGGCCCTTGGATAAGTTACAGTTCAAATAAGTTCAGTTTAGTTCAGTTCAGTTCCTGCAACTTACTTTTTATCTCACAGATTACTATTCATTCAGTTCAGTTTAGATCCTGCAACTTACGTTTTATCTGATAATGTTCAGTTTAGTTCTAGTAAGTTCAGTTCAGTTCTAATAAGTTCATTTCAGTTCAATCTTTTTCATTTGAAAAGAACAGGCCCTTAGTTTATTGTATGAATCAAGTTCATGCGAACAGTTCACCTCAAAAGCATTAGGTAAACTTCAAGTCATCTAAGTAACAAAATTACCTCAAATCTTCAGCACTGAAATTATTCCAAAAATTAATATCTGAATGGAGAATTGCTTGCTGGGTTCACCGGGAGTCTTTTCAATGATCCAACTCACTCCATTGCATGAATCCAACCTCCAACACAATAAATTTTAGCCATGTTTTTTATGTTTTATTGGAAGGTTTACCCATTTGAGTCCATTAAAAATCATTTATTCCATTATCTCTTAGCATACTTCTTTATACAGTATATTTCATACATTCGTTTTTTTTTTTTTTCCAATTTATTAGTATTGAATTAGAATTTATGACAAAATAATGAATGATCAGGATTCGTTCGGAATAGGAATTGAGACTCATAATGGGACAATGATCGGGACTAATAAGAATCTTAATTCAGTATTTTTCTTGATGGATGCAAAGAAGCTGCATCGAAATGCACCGAGAATATTATATTGTCGGTCACAATTTCTTAGAAGTCCGTTTATTTATACTCCTACTATTCTTCCTCCATGATGAATTGATGATACGAAAATTATTGAGTTGGTTGATCATAAAGTTGTCAATGTCTGATACGACAATACGATACAAATCCGATTTAAAATTATTGGGACAAATACGAATTATACGAACCTGACACGACTTGACCAATTTGGTGCGGAATGTAATTATTTTACATTTTTATATAATTTTTATATAATTTAAGACCGACACGAAATCAAAACGAACATGACATGATCTGATCTATTTGACAGCCCCAGTTGATCAATACGTTACGATGTGTGTCGAAAGATATTGTTAATACTATCATTTATTATTATTATTATTATTATTATTATTATTATTATTATTATTATTATTATGAAGAAGAAGAAAAGGAAGAAATGAATACTTTCTGGTGAGAATACAATCCTATTTAAGAAAATGTTTAAGAAAAAAGACGAAATTAAATGTGAAAGCTAAAAACTAGTAACAGCTAACAACTAACAACCTGGCAGAGGCGAGATGGAGAGAGCAAATTAAATGTCAGTGACGACCTCTCCTTGTCGTACCTTTATTTACCCATGTTTGGCATGTCGCATGCCATTGAGCTTTCCTTGAATTCCTATTGAGGGGCTAAGGCCAAGGATTCAAGTCTGGTAGACTTTTGACTTGACATCCTTGAACAAAACATGCATTGCACACTTTTTTTTTTTTTTGGCAATATCTAGGGCACAATGTGTTTTTCAAGTTTCCCTGATTTTTCAAATGTACAAGAAAATCAAAGCTGAGCGATTATTACATGGTTCGAGATCAATGCTACCTCTCTCACATAATTATAGAAGATCCATATAATAATTTCTCATCAAAGCTAATGTTACAAGTTAGGTACGGGGACTGTTTTTTTCAACTTATTTTGACTGAATTGAACTGATTAAATCTGAATTGTACTTATTAGATATGAGATAAGCATAGATTTATTAAAATAAGTTGAAAAAAACATGCCCAAAATAAGTGGTTCCCGAATTCCCATTTAGTTTATTTTATGAATCAAGTTTATGCATGTCTAAATAATGCGACGTACCGCTTTTTTTAAAACATTTTAATTTGGTTGCTTCTTTTATGGTAGTACTTTCTTCGTTCCTATGTCATTTTTGAGTTTTGGGGGTCAAGTTAACATTTCTGATAAAAAGTTTTCTTAAGAATACAAGTCCATCTTAGGTATTGGGAAATTATAATGGACATGTAGTATATGTAATCTTTGTTGTTGAGACTACTTTCAAAAAAGTAATTAAGATGCAAATATACTCCTAAAACATACTCTACTTCCCTAGTCCCATTTTAATGTTCTACTTGTCCTTTGCACTTTCTAATTTTGTTAAGTATTGACTCTATTGAAAGGTGTAAAAAAAAAAAAAAAAAAAAATCTTGTGAGTACAAGTGGGCCTAACTAGTGAGAGTAAAACTTCTTTCAAATCTAAAATCATGCCTTCTCTTTGTTCAATAAGGACCAAAGTTGGAATAAATAGTGTCATTTTTGCCTTCCATTAATATCCGGATCATTTGCAAATTGAAATACTCCCTCCTTCTCACAATTAACTTTCAAAAATATTATTTTTTTTTTGTAAAATAATTAGCTTTTAAAAACCATAAAATCCCATAACCTCCCTAAAGTACCCCTCCACTAACTCACAAATACAATAAAATATCCACTTTCTCTCTCCAATCAAGTAAAATTATTTAATTCTCTCACAATAATATATCTCTCTATTTATTTAATCTCTCATATAATATTACATCTAATACAAGAGCAATTATGTCCAAAACACCCACCTAAATTCTTATCCCAACTCCATTTATGAAAATTAATTGTGGGACGGAGGAAGTATTAAAAAAAAAAAAAAAAAAAGGACAAAGAAAGCACTAATTAATTAAAGATGTGTTTTAAAGAACACAATTGATAAAACAGTATATTTATATGGACTCTGATTTATTTGTAGTGAGTGTGTATACAATTATATTAATTCCAATAGCAACGAAAACCACACAAAATATAAAATGCCTATATGTACAAATTTACACTACAAAACAAACTAAGAGTTGGTACCAACTGCCCAATATTGATGCCTTTTTCCTAGTACTAAACACTTTACTCTAATTAAGAAAAAGAAAACAAAGTCGTGCGTTCAAATTTCATTATCCTATAATAGTCGTTATTAACTCATAATAACCTATTAGTATTAGGAATTAACAACCCAGGAGGGTACTAAACTTTTATTTTTTGGTGGTTTAAGGTACTCAACTTTATTTTTGGTGGTTTAAGGTACTCAACTTTGTTTTTGGTGGTTTAAGGTA
>BSSO01005699.1:0-12819 GCA_030267885.1 Mesembryanthemum crystallinum | reverse complement strand
ACATTGAACACATTTGTTACTAATAATTACCAAAAAAAGCCAACCTTTCAACATTATTTTCACCATTCAACATAAATTTGTTACTAAAAAACAAAAGAAATTATACGGAGCTCAATTTTTTTTGTTACTAAACTAAATATAAATGTCAAACATTCAACACATTTGTTATTAATAATTAAATAAAAGCCAGCCATTCAACGCTTATTTCACCATTTAACATAATTTTATTACTAAAAAACTAAAAAAAATATCACATAACTGAATAAAAACTCAAATTATCATGCTCTGTTCATCTTCCACCTTCAAGATGTCAATATAGTCGCCCATTACTGTACGCTCGAAAATTCAAGCCCGATATGTAGCTTTTTCAATAAAGGTATTATTGCCAGAGTAATTCATTTCTTCTTCTCTACAACACCTCTGCCGGATTCTTAGCGTAGATATTGAGTGACAATAGTTAAATTACAGACTCCTCGGAATTCATGTCAGGTAAGCATCAGGCATTGGATTTCATATCCTATACTAGTTTGATGGAGGGAAACTTTTCATCAATTTCGTTCCCTCCACTGCCTTAGTTTATTGCCTAAAGCCCACAAATTTCCCTCCTAAATGAAAAAATTTCCCTCTCTGCTTTCCCTCCTTTTATTTTTCTACCTTGCTTATGTGGCAGCTTATCATTGGTATTATTTTTGTGTATCACTACACACCGTGTATGTGAATCATTGTCCTACAATTTTTATTTCCCCAAATGACCAAATGGGTATTTTTAATAACCACAAGTGGACAAATTGGTATATAAAAAATCTCCGGTGACATATAGATATTTAAAATGAACACCGGTAACCAATATGGTATTTTAAAATGAAATACGTATCAGATTCCCCCAAAAGTACGCCGGAATACAGAATCTCGGTAGTTGTTTCATGTTAAACGTATTTATATGCCATATAATTGTATTTTATCTCGTATTTGGTGGAATATTTCTCCATTAAAGAGTTCTTTAAGAGCTCCTAAAAGGGGAAATATACAACTAATGATAGGAAAATAGCTCTTAAATGGAAAAATACCCCACAAAATACGAGATAAAGTACAATTATATGGCATATAAATACGTTTTAAATGAAATAGATACCGAAAGTCTATATTTCGGTGTACTTTTGGGGGAATATGATACATATTTCATTTTAAAATACCATATTGGTTGCCGGTGTTCATTTTAAATACCTATATGTTACCGGAGAATTTTTATATACCAAATTGTCCACTTATTGTCATTAAAAATACCCATTTGGTCATTTGGGGATATTTATTTAAATGTAACTCCTAAACCTCCGGTTCACCTCTACAATTAATATTAAAATTGAAAAAAGAGACACCAAACTAATGGAACTAAAAGTAAGATATTCTAAATAAAGTAATTTAAATAGGTTATAATTCCTATAAAATATTATTTTTGTTAAAGAAAATTAAACATGGTACCTCAATTGTAAACCCGTGCATTGCACGGGATATAATACTAGTTCGATATTGTAAACCAACTCTTGAATATGATAATCCACCCTAATACCATATGAATGAAGAAACTAAAAATAAACGATACTCTCAAATAGTGAGAAACAACCAGACAACAAATGGGACAAACCAACTATCAAAAAAGAAGAGACTAAATTTATTTGGTAACAATCGACTGGAAAGCTAATTAAAATAAGGAAAAGGAAGGGATTAGGGCTTACCATCAGTGGTGAATCGCTAATGGCAGCCCTTAAAACTTAAAAGTAGGGTTAGAGTTTTTTTTTAAGAGAGTGAGGAAGATAGAGGAGAGGAGACGGCTGCCAAGTTACCAACTCATCTTTTAATCACTTGTACCTAAACATTGCTTTATGATGACCCAATTGTCAAGTTGATTATATGAGTAACACTGTACAACCGTCTGACCGTTAGACAATCCAATTTAGTGGTTACTTTATCAATTTAGAAGCTATTTTTAGCGACTCTTGGGTAACTTTTTACAACTTAAAATAAAACTTAAAACTACCCCAAGTTGTAAAAAAGTTACCCCTAAGTCGCGAAAAGTAACTCCTGAATGGCGAAAAGTCCCCCATTGATTGGTTTGTCTGATGGCTAGTCAGTTGTATGCAAGAATATACACGATTACATATATATTTTTCTAGAATTTAACGATTTAGATTAATCGCCAGGTAGAAGGAATACCACTTAGCTTAATCCTTAAATACTTGTGTTAGGGCCTGTTCTCTTCACCTTAAAAAAACGAATGAAACTATCGGAACACAACTAAAATGAGTCAAACTGAACTGAATTGAACTGTACTGTACTGAACTGAAATAGGGTTTTTTTTATTCAATTATAACAATTATAATAATAATGATAATATTAATAAATTAGCACATGATTGGGTGAATGCTCTCTCACCCTTCTTAGAAGGTGGAGGGAGTATTTCACTTTGATGCTTAGACTGGTTTATTAATAAAATTTACTTATCGAAAAGAATGATAATACTCCTAATATATTAAGCTGAACTGAATTGAATGGAATGGAACTAAACTGAAATGAACTGAAATGATTCCAACTGAATTGAACTGAACGGAGCTGAAATGAACTAAATTTAAGGAAAAATAAGGTGAACAGAACATGGTCTTAGTATCTCATTTTAAGTTTATTAACCCCAAATATGGCACCCACAAAGTTCCATATGTTTACAATATTTTCAAGGAAAATTTGATGGTAATATGCCTAAGTTTGCCCGGTAAAACAATATTATTCCCAAGTTGAAAATTATACAAAAATATTCCAACGTTTGCACTTTTATCACAAAAATGTGCAGTTTGTTAACGTTGTTAACCTCTGTTAACGGTTTGCTGACGTGACACTCCTAAAATATAATTAAGTCATGAGTAGCACTTTTGCGCAACCATCTAAGTTAGACGACCCAACTGAGAGGCTATTTTATTTGTCCAATTTAGGGGCTATGTTTTCACAAAATTGACCTAAATTGTAAAAATGTCACCCTTACGTAAAATAATTTCTAAATTGGAATACATAGCCACTCGATTTGGTCGTCTAATAGTTAGACGGTTGCATAAGGGTGTTACCCGTGACTTAATTATATTTTAGTACTACCACGTCAGCAAACCATTAACAGAGGTTAATGGCGTTAGCAAACTACGCATTTCTGTGACAAAAGTGCAAACTTTGGAATATTTTTTGTATAATTTTCAACTTGGAATAATATTGTTTTATTAGGCAAACTTGGGAATATTAGTATCAAATTTTCCTATTTTCTAATGTAATGTTCAAAGTTATCTTGAAAATAAAATACCTGCGTTTATAAAAACTTTGTTTAGCCATTCTAAAGTCTGTTTGATCTAAATTTTAAAAACTTCTAAGATGTTGTTTAGTTAAAGAAAACTTTTTCAATTTTCATGGAAAATGTTTTATAAGAAAACACTTTTCTAGAATTAAAAAATGTGTTCAATTAAAAATCTTCTCTCTCCCCTCTCGCTTTCTTTGGTAATGTATAGCTGTACCCAACCCCATTCCCCTATCTTTTTCTCTCATCTTTCTCGTGTAGTGGCGTGTAATCACCCTCGCCGTCGCCGTCGCCGTTGACTATCCACCTCTCTTCTTCTCTCTCTCTTCTTCCACCAGTGGCCGAACAACTTTCACCGGCAACCTAGTGCCTCTACAATTTGCCCCACACGGAGGCACACGTCATTGAAGCGCGCCGATTGATTGTATTCAGATCTACAAAATCAAGTAGTTGCAAACGTGGTGGTTGTTGGAAATCGCAATTTCATAGTGGGGTTTCGTCCCGTGCCGCCGTCAATACTGGCTAGTAATTAACTACTGCCGGTGGTGCCTGCTGACCTGCCGTGGTGGCGGCTGCCGATCTGTTGTGGTGATAGCTAAGCCATAACCATGGATATGACAGGGGGGAGAGGTGGGAGGTCTGTGCTTGAATGGAAAATTTTGGAAAACTGATTTTCAATTTGATTTGGAAACTTGGAAAACATCCAAAGTTTTCCAAATCCTTTTGTAAAATTAAAAAAATGGAAAAACCGGCTTTTTAAGAAAATTTTGAAAAATGAACAATTTTAAACATGTTTTCTAGAATCCCTTGTTTTCTTGTAAATTTTTTGTGGAAAACAGGTAACTAAACAAGGTCTAACTTTTCCCTCGAAATTTTCCCACAACATTTTCCCGTATCCTCCCCTCTTCTTCCTTAAATTTGACATATAAGAAGTTCGAAAAGTAGTCTTTAAGAGGTATCATTTAGAGATTCTACTTGTAGTCTTTATTTGATTTTGGGAAGTTCCATTTGGTACCCCTCTGCTTCCAATTGGTGACCAAAGTTTTTTTAGAAATTCAAATGGTCACCTCTAAGTTGTGCACTATCCAACCCGTGACCCTATTTATGGTTTACCGTATAAATTTTCCGTTAGTTGGGTCATGTGAGTGTGATGCGAGCTTAAATTTCATGTTTAAAAATATCCACCCATTATATTTTCCTCCAAAAACAGCTTTTAAGCTTAATTTAATGACAAATTTTAAAATTTGAAAAGTCAAAAAGTTCATATTGGAGGCAAATTTAGGTGTTGAATTGTTTATAAACATTAAATTTAGGCTCACATTATACTGATATGACCCTACTAACAGAAAATATTGACGGAAAATCATAAATATGTCACGGATTGGACAAGTGCCAAGTTCGAGGGTAACATTTGAATTTCAGAAAAAACTTTGGGCACCAGTTGGAAAAGTCAATAATACAGGGGCACCAATTGGAATTCTCCTTTGATTTTTTGTTCTGTTTTGTTTTATTGTGCTGGCAAGTAGGAACTTTCTTATTTCCTGTGTGCCCAAAGGGTAAAGCGCACCTCCTAACGCATGGATTCGGTATCTCACGAACAAATTCGTGTGCATAAGTGCTCCCTATTAGGCTTCAACTCCTGATTTGTTGTACAATATTTAATTTGTTTACCAGTGGAGCACCCCAAATGACCAAATAGGTATTTCTAATGACCACAAGTGGACAATTTGATATATAAAAAATCTCCGGTGACATATAGGTATTTAAAATGAACACCGTCAACCAATATGGTATTTTTAAATGAAATACGTGTCATATTTCCCCAAAAGTACGCCGTAATACATAATCTCGGAATTTGTTTCATTTAAAACGTATTTATATGCCATATAATTGTATTTTATCTTGTATTTTGTGGAGTATTTCCCCATTTAAGAGCTATTAAATAGCTTTTTAAATGGAAAATACACAACTAATGATAGGAAAATAGCTCTTGAATAGGAAAATACCACACAAAATACGAGATAAGATACAATTATATGGCATATAATACGTTTTAAATGAAACAAATACCGAGATTCCATATTCCGGCGTAATTTTGGGGGAATATAACACGTATTGCATTTTAAAATACCATATTGGTTGCCGGTGTTCATTTTAAATACCTATATGTCAACGGAGATTTTTTATATATCAAATTGTCCACTTGTGATCGTTAAAAATACCCATTTGGTCATTTGGGGCCAGTGGAGCAAATAGCCAAATACCTACTAGCTTCTTAAATGTTAAACAAGTCAAAAACTTATATCGGATACCAAATAAATTGTTGTTCATAAGACCACTTATTCTTTTTAAACTATAAGTGATACTAAAAAAAAAAAAAAAAAAAAAAAAAAACCCTCGTATTTATACTTTGTATTGGGGTTCATGGTAAATCTTCCTACGTTTTATAATAATTGATACTTTTAGAATATAAAGTGATATTTTTTACCGCATTACAATAATCAAAAACATTTCTTGCAAAATGGATCGATATTTGAAGAGCATGGAAGGATGAAGGTACAATATGAAGAATCGCCATCAAGGGTGGTAGCCATGTGGTTATGAGCTCACTCCCAAGTGGTTTGGTAAGTTAAAATCATGGGTTTGATTATTCATCCTTCGTGTCTCTTGCAATGTCCGGCTTTTAGAAACTATATTTGCCCCTTGATGGTGCTACACTGATAGAGTCAATGCTTGCGCTTGTTATTCAGTTAATATGATTTGTTCGCTATTAAATGTATTGATTACTATTCACTAGCACCTTCTTTTTTATTACCAAAAAGAAACACTTGAAGACTCAGTAGTAAAAACTTGGGCTAAGGGGGTGCTTGGTAAATGACTTTTGGCAATCTTGGCTTGTTTGACCAGTCCACCAGCCAAAGAAGGTGTTTGGTAAGTGGCAGATTGAGTTGGCTTTGACATCCCACAAGACAACTTTTGAAAAGCCACTATGAGTAGTTTTTGGGGTTGGCTTGTGGCTTGTGAGTAAATTTCAAGATTTTTACAAGGTAACAACTAATAATGACCAGCTAACTTTACCAAATACCTTTTATGAACGACCATTGTTACCAGCCGGTCAAAACAGCTAATGCTACCAACCAACATCTACCAACTATCAGCTAACAACCAACCGTCAATGTCACCAACCATTTGCCAAACAGGGCCTAAATATAATCTAAATTTTATCAAGGGCCTCTTTTCCCCTCCATTTTCCACCATACCACCTCTGCCCTTTGCTTACTTCTCTTTTTTATTTTATTATTAATTAATTGATTATTTTTTTATTCCTTATTTTGGTGTAACGCTCTAGTCTATTGGCAAAAGATGCAAACATCTATCAGCAAAGAGTTTACAAATGATAATTGGATTCTGCTTTCAAAACTCTAAGTAGACGTGTTTATTGGACTGAGGATGACTAAGAAGTGACACCAAAATTTGTGAAAAATTTAGGTAAACCCTACAATAGCAAAGAAAAATATGAGTATATCTCAACATTTAGGTATCGCATTATTCATTTGTTTGTGCTCACTTTCCATGCTATCGCTTTCAATTAAGTCATACTAGAAAATGAGGTGCTAGCATTTGTCATTTGGAAGCCTCACATGTATTCATTTACCCTCTATTAATATACTCCATTTGGAGTATAAAGATTCTTTTCGCCTATAATTTTAAATTTAGTTTGTTCTTTTAAAGATACAGATACAATTTATTATTAGGAACAATTAGATGCTTTAAATGGAATACCTATAGGTACACCTCCTATAAGTATGTAAGGGTTGTGGATAAGATAAATTATTTGATCGATGAGTCAGTAGAGTGGTGGATGAGATAAATTATTTAAAAAAACACAAAAATTTGACAACAAAAATCAAATAAATTTACTTATGGAGGTGCACGATTGGGTGCCCTATCAGAACCATGTAAACAACTCCCTATATATTATTCAATAAATGCCTACATTTTAAGGACACAAATGGTAACAATTAACAAATGTTGCAAGACATATGACACAAACCCAACCTTAGCCTCTCTTGCCTAATTTGTTTATCCCAATTGCCAAAATGCTTAAAACATCAATCACTCCCTAAAGCACCATTAACTTTGAATTGACTCACACCCTATTGTAAATAGCATGCCCCTAAAACTTATTTAACCTTAAAAAAAAAAANAAAACTCTTCATTTCATTTCTTCATTGAGATGTCATTTTCATTTTTCAAGGACAAGAAAGTATTTCACTTATAAACATGAAAATAAATTGGCAATTTACTTCCAAAATGCTCAAAATAAGAAGCCTTCAAAAACCTGATTGTTTATAGCGCCATGCCGCCACACATTTAGCCCATCAAAACTGCAAAGAAGATCATATCTTTGACCATGAATTGATCATACCCTCAAGAATCTGAACTTGGTTACTTACATCTCACTTATGATCACACAACTTGGGTACTCCACTTCTTGTTATCTTCATCGCCATTTTTAGCCGTTGGGGTGAGTTCCCTTTTATCATCAATTGATGTCTTTTTTGTTGTGTTGAAATTTTCTGATCATGTAATTTGTGGGTTTGGTGAACTATGGTCGGTTAATCATTTCTAAAGGATGTAAATGGTGTTCCTTATAAAAACTTAAGAACAGCATATGGAATTTGTGTTCTTTATAGACTTGGATGTTATGTTTTGGAGTTTGCTCTATCTGCAATTTAGTTTTGGTGATGTAATTTCTATGTTGCGCCATTTTGAGCTCTTGAAACTGTAACTTATTGCTCTGAGTGTTCCTAAGAAAATGCCAAAATCAGGCTCTGGTGAAATTTAGGTGACTAAAAATGGAAATTGGTAGGTTAAGGGTAGTATGGAAAAATCACGAATTTCGCATTAATATTTTCGGGAAGGTGATCTTTGCGTTTTTGGAGTGTGGTTCTTAAATTAAAATATTAGCATTCATTTTGGATGGAGGTGGTATTTCCCATTTTGGAGGTCATATAATGAATATAAAACAATGGAGGTTATCTAACCTGTGAGCTGATTTTGGTTTTAGTTTTTGATGGAGCTGTGTAATGCTTAAGGGCCTTAATGAACACCAACGGGAAATAGCACTATGTTGTTGGGCTGACACTGACCCGGATACACGACTCACGACTGCTAGGGGAACTATTGGGTTTAGATACCCCAGTTGGGTATCTGTTTGTTCTTCAATAGAGAAGCAATTGATAATAGGTATTTGTTGATTATGAGCCCTCTTTGATAACATCAAAGGTTAGTCATCATTCAGTGAGTTGTGAGCTCTCGATGCAAGAATATTATTTTGCAACTTACTTTTGTGTGATTTATCATTCTTTTCTATTCCATTTCAAGGATCCATTTTCTTAAAGCTTTATTTTGAATGTGTTCTCTGTATTCTACTGTTTCTCAGTGTTGTAATGGGAGGAGAACACATCATTGGATTAAATTTGATATACTTGCCTGGAAGAGAATGATAATCAAAAGCGATTCCACACCTTATGCCTTTTTCCTCTTGAATTTGTGTTAAAAAAGAAAAGAGCTTCTCATCTCATTCCAATAGAATTGAGCCTTGCTGAAAATTTGGTTACCATGAACTCTCTCATGAAATTGGTTTGGGAATTATTGTTTACAGTTCTTTTTCGTTTTGCCTTGTTTTGATCCCTGGTTCTTAGTTTCTCTTCTCATTTTGAACAAGGATGACCGAAACCTGCTTCAAAGTTATTCCTCTCATATTTTCTCAGAAAACCAGCACTATTTTATTGCTTTCATGAAACCACCTCAAACAATTGCCAAAGAAGTTGGGAAATGACCAGCCGTGCCATCTCTAAGCCCTGATGTATATGGAGGAAGTGAAAAGGTGGTTTCTAATCTTTTTGTGGTTCACTGTGATGTTAGAGTTGGATGTAAGGGGTAAATGGACTAATATGCGTGATAAGGAATGGTAACTGGGGGCAAAAGAAATGTAAAACATATGAGAATGGTGGTTTTCAGGAAGCAGTAACTGTGTCAGTTATTCTATCTTCATTTAGAGCGAGAAATTAATATGAAGAGTTAAGGTGTTTTATTGACTTTAGGGGGGAGAAAAGTGGTGGGTGGGGTAGAGGGGGATGGGAATGGTTGATTATGGCGATTCCAGGCACTTCTTTGATACATTGCTGGAGTTTTATTGTTATGAGTTAGTTTACTTATTTAGTTTCTCCTTTTGTTTTGTAGTTCTTGTCTTGTACCTGTTTCCGTTCATTATATGACAGGCTTTTGCTAAATGTTAGTGCTTAATGTCTTCATTGTCAAAGTGAGTATTTAAGATTGGTCCCCTGTGCAGCATTCATAGCGCTACATCCTACCTGTAAGACTGCAATTGTTTGTAATGGCAAATGATTTTAACTTTGTGAATATTGTAACTCCAACAGTTTGTATTTCAATGAAGACAAGAGGCTTCAGCTGACTGTTTTTCCCTAAAAATTAATCAAGGAAAATGACAAGAAATTTTTTGACAGCAAGTAAAGAAAGAAAGTTTCAGAGTTGTAAAAGATCCATTCTGTTCTTCAAGATAATACGCCTTAATTTGCTCAACTTGGTTTTATATCTCTGTATTGGATTCTACTGTGATGTTTATTTCACATATATTGTTCGGAAAAATTGTTTAGGTCATTCAATCAAAAACTTAGCATGTCATGACAAAAAAAATAAAGTATTGGTTTATTGAGAAGCTTGTTAAAGCATATGATCATGAGTGCTAAAGCTGGAACGCAAATTTGTACCAAACTAACATAAATATGGCTAAGTAGTGGCGTTTAACACTAGTGTTAAAATATTGAAGCTGTGAATCATTGGTGAATGCTACCAGTTGTTATGTTAAGTTGCTGCTATGCAAATTGATAGTGTGTCAATGAATCCTTTGAAGTGAAAATGTCAAGTGCAGACACTGTGCTGGTTTATTGGGGGTTCATTGTCTGCTACATCTCATTGTCTTGCAACTTCTTGGATACTTTTTACAAACTGACTAGAAATTTGAAACTGCAAGATAATATTACAATGTCTGCTAACTGGAGGGATCGCTAAAGATCGTTCTGTTTATATACTACTGTAATTGTCAATGTGGTGAAAACCTCAGTACTGTTTCCTGCAATGACTTCCCTCTTTATGACCTCGATTTTTTTACCATTTTTTCATTTATCTTAATCATGTTAGTTTTCTCGTTTCTAATTTCTTATTTTTCTGTCATTAAATGTCTAGATAACAAGAAGACAATTAAATGTCAGTTCAAGCTGAAACCGTATCTCCATTGAGTAGTGACATTTTCTATGACATATTGAAACGTCTTGATGGGACAACTTTAGCGAGTGCAGCATGTGCTTGTGTAGCGTTTTCCTCCATCTCGAAAGAGGAGAGAATGTGGGAAAATGTTTGCTATTCGTTGTGGCCTTCAACCAATAGGGATGATGTGAGGAACTTGATTAGATCAATTGGTGGATTCAGAAAATTCTATGCTGACTGCTACCCTCTTATTGTAAATAAAGATCCAGCTCTCGTCCCATGGGATTCCTATCCAGAATACCCTGAAGAATGGCCCGAAGCAGACTATTACGATGAATACGAAGACTACCAGAGCGTTTTGCCATCAGATTTTGTTTCCCTTGTTGATTTGCGGTACAAGGACCAACCAATCTTTTCACAAGTCGTCTGGGGTTTTTCTGAATCAGATGTCCTCAACCGTTGGTTCTATAACTCGCCATTCTGTGTGGACCTCCTCAAAAACATCAATGGAAACGAAGCAGTGGAAAAAACTAATCTTTCTGTTTTAGAGGGTTTGCCTTGTATTCAATCAATTGATAACGAAAGAAAGGAAGGAAAGCTCTGGAAAGAGCTCCGAGATGAGATAAGGCTTAGTTGGATCATTGTAAATAAAAAGGTTAACCAAGCTGCCAATGTTTCTAGCTGGATTCCGGTTGGGGTTCAAAGGCATTGGCCGACTGACAAGGATTTCGTCGTACGATTCGGATCTGTTCTCCCTGCAGAAGACATCCTACCATGTCAAGTGGTGGAATGCATCCTTCTAGCCAAGTTCAGAATGGTTAAGGACATTTCCACCGGTTGTATAAACCTTGAGCTAACCCAAGTGAGCATGCAGTTAGAAGATGTAGAAGGTTCCCATGTCAATGGAAGATGCAGCTTAATGGTGCTAAAAAAAGCACTAAGCTGGCGGCGAAGCAGGAACTACGGCGAAGTTCTTGAATGCTGCAATATGTATTCACGAGTTAGGAGTCGAATAAAGGAGGAGAAGATGAGAAACGAAAGCCGGATTGATAGGCTATGCATCTTAAGTGGAATCGCCGCAGTTGTTACCTTCTGGTTTTGTATCCTGTAACATCACTTTTACTACTTTTAATCCCCTTTTCGTGTAAGTATGTTTTTTGTTTTACTGGGTGTAATAGTAATAAAGCTGCTTTCTTCTATTACCCATCTTGTATCGTATATTTGTATGCCTACATATTTGATACAGGCATGTTGAAATAAAAGCAGAAGTCTCCTTCCTTGCTATTGGAGGGTGCAAAGAAGCCATCATATTCAGTGAGTTTCGTATAACATTGATATATCATATAACAAGTATGTGTAGTTGCAACTGTTGCCTTGAGAAAATCTATTTATAAATGATGAGGGATAAGCAGGAAGGCGAAATCATGGTTACTTACCTATAGAATGTAGTGTGTGTCACTTTCATGGAGTCATTATGAATGTTTTGCGTAATGGATTGTTTGTTGTTCCCTGTGGTTTGATGGCTATAGTTTTATGTCTTTATGCAGAGTATCTGTTCAAGGTGTTTCATTTGCTTTTCTTGGTTTTTTTTGTTTATTTTTTCCTTACCGTTTCTGCTGGTTTTTGAGTACCCACGTTTAAGGTGGAGTAGCAATTGAGCATTCGAATGGGTCAAGGGTATATTTGGCACCAAAAGTTTTCGAAAGGTAGTTTTTGAGCAAAAGCTATAGATTGGAATTTGCAACTTGTCATTTTTATCTAGGTACCAAACAAGATTTGAAACAATAGTTAGCTTTCACTTGATAGTTGTAGCTGATTTTTGAAAGCTACTCAGATTAGCTTGAGTAGCTTTCACTTGACAACTAAATTTTGAAAAAACAAAAAAAAAAAAAAAAAAAGCTACAGTTTTAAGCTGCAGCTTGTTCTTTTCTCTTTCATTTATCAAACAAGATTTGAAGCAACAGTTACAGCTACAGGTAGCTACAGCTAATTTTGCCAAACATACCCCAAGTTGTGTCATTTTACTCATTGGCCATTTTGAGTTTGGATTATCCCAAGTTACAAGATTATGCAAATCATATTGGGTTGAGTAAGTTTTAGGTCAACTTGGGTTGGGCTAGATTTGATTTAGATTTTTTTTTTTTTTTTTTTGATAATTAAATTATTTTATTAAGCCAAATAGGCATAAAGAGCGTCTA
>BSSO01005698.1:0-12821 GCA_030267885.1 Mesembryanthemum crystallinum | reverse complement strand
AGCTGCCACTGCTGCTGATGTTTGCTCGTCATGTGTTTACACAGTAGTATCTTTCTAGGGTTGTCTGTGAGGAGTTCTAGTGCTGATTCTTGAAGACCAGTATAGTTGTCACAAAGCCGAATATTGGCATTCGAATAATTAGCTCTGTCAATTATTTCACAAGGTGCCAATACTGCTCAAAGATCAATTTTTGCCTAAATGGCTGCACCAGAAAATATGATGATGGCCATCAGGTCTTTCAAACTGCACAAAATATACAGAGTAGGAACTATGGAGCTTGTCAGCTCTTTCTTCAAGTTTTATATAGGTCTTGAAAGGCAAATGTTTGTAATTAAACGTAGATGATGACTAATCCAAGCATATGTCAAAAGCTCTTCATATATCACATTACTCATCAATTTGTAGATGTAACAATTTGAGGTACCTCTTTTGTGTTGAAACTTGAGAGGCTGTAAGGGATATTTCATTGAGCTAGAGATGTGCCGAAGTACTTCTTTTAGGATTGTAATTTACATGATATGGTGTAAATGTATCTTGAGTTTGCACCATGATGTATGAGGAAGGATATATCTAGGGGCAGAATTTAGGACTGGTGACAAACAAATAGCTGTCCAAAACATGGGAGCATTTAGGTTGTTAGAGGCGCCAAGCCACTTTCCCAACAGGACTTTCAAGTATTATCTGGATATAGTCTAAGATCTGGTATAGGAGAAGTTACAATGCATATGTTATATTAGTAATTGTGTGTTATTATGTCATGAGCAACATCTGCCATATCATGTTGTTGGAGCTGTTTCCCACCTTGCATGCTGTAGGACTCTTCTGGGTGTTGCTGCTGGTGTTATGTGCTCACCTAATGCATTTTAGTAGCTGGGGTATTAAAGAGACTCTTTGTTCCTTATAGTCAGTGGAAGGATTGGGAAAAGAGAACTAAATTTGAGATGGTTCAACATGAGACCTCTAATGACAATTGACATGGAAGTTGGTAAATCAAATAAAGGAGAATTTTATGATTTTAAATTTTGTGTAATAGTATCTGTCATTTTTAGGTAGCCTGCATATTACAGGAAACAAAGGTAATACTAAAAAGTTTGGCTTCCGCTTTTTGTATTTCAGGATACAATTTGGGTATATTATATGTTTAGCAAAATTTTCTGTACTGGCACAACTGGCACTCTTATGTCTTTGCAGATTGATTTTTTAATTCTCCCACTTGTCATTAATGGGTGGGTACTATGTGTTCAAATATCTAAACTGATTCTGTTATCTGCTGCATTTTAGTTCATATTAGGATCGTAATTTGTGTCAGCTAATGATTAATGTTTTTATTACTTTTCTTGACAGCTTTGATTTCTTCAAAGGACTAGTCAGACAAAAACTTAGTTGAAGAAGATGCAACCAATTCTCTTTCATGTGCTACATATTTATGAGGTTGTCTCTTATCCCTTTTTTATAGAAGAACAGATCACTAAATCTTGTTCTCTTCTATCTTAATGCATTGTTTAGTCCAGTCCAATCCCAGTCAAAGCCTGATTTTGTTTTTCTCGTACTCCACAATCATGTATTATCATTGAATTTGGGAGCAAGATTTAATATAATAGTTCCAGATCTGATCACAGTCTGATCATTGCCACTTTTGGATTATATTGACCAAATATTTTTGGAGCTGGGAAGAAAGATTATTCTTCTAAGAAACCAGGTTTGATGCTTGTTAGTGGTTGCATTCACTATGGTCTGTTGTCTGTGATCCTAGAGTGGTTTTTTTTTTTTTAAATTGACGATCTATGGTTCATTGGGTAGCAGAATTGTTGCTATGCTTCGAAAGGGTGAGATGGCGTGTTGTCTTGTTTTGTTGGAACATGACCGACTCACTGAAACGTTTTCCTCAATATGTTGTGGCGCATGGTGCTTGATAGGAAAACATGCAGTTAATATCTAAAATGTGATTGTGAACATGTAAATCACATGAGATAAGCAGACGATCACCCTCCATTTGGTGGTCGTAGATAGGTTTGGTCACTAGGCGAATAACCGTTACTGTCTGTCATCTCCGTGATAACAACTGCTATTTAGACGACAGTATCTAGACGCTACTTACTGACACCAGTGTTGGTGCATACCCTTATTGGCAGTGGGACCTCGTGCTGTTGTGTAACTATATAAATATGTTGCGACATGCATGCTTTGATTCCGCCATTGAGTTTGCTTCACATATGTGATGCGTAATGTGTGCCCTGGCAACCACTTCTGTTTGTCATATATGTTAGTGGGCTCTCTATCTTTTTCTAACTCTTGTTTTCTACTTGTAGGGACATGGGAAACAAACCCACATGGACACAGCACGTCTTATGGAGATTGTAGAACTTGTAGCTCAAAAAGCTTATCACAAGTTCACAATGAGAAGCCCACCATAGATGTTCTTGAACCCAGGCAATCATTTTCTTTCCCAAGCATAATGATTTTTGGTTTGCTTGATTTTTATGCTGTATTATTGTTTTTGGTTAAGTCACCATCCGAAAGGGGCTGCAAAAAGAGTTAACTAGGAAAAAGCTTTTAGATTTGCTGTTTTGTGTCAATGAGGGAATTGATAAGACATTTTCTTCTCTGTTGGTGCCTTTTCCTTGCTGTTGAAATTTCACGTCACTTGAAGCCCCATCTTATTGAGGATTGATAGTGTTATCTACTTTATTTGCAATCACAGAGAGTATTATTGGTCGGTAACCTATGAATATATCATTTGATGACGATATGTACGCTTATGGTCTTGGCATGATGCTTGCATAAAATCTTTTGGCATTTTGTACAAACTATTCGTCGATGGTGTAAAGTGTTGATTAGGAAAAAGCTTTTAGATTTGCTTTTTTGTGTCTACAAGGAAATTACCATAACTTTCTTTGCTCTCTATTATTCGTTACGGTAGGATATCAATACATACTAGGAGTAATTGCTAGTTTTCCAGTTGAGAGGTGGAGTTTGAATGCAGTTTAGTCTGATGGCTTCTTTATTCTTAGAATTAGCAATTCAGCTTTGCAAGTCAAATCTTTTGCAGAAAATGCTTCTAGTAAGATTTGAACCTTGGATAGGTCGGAAATACTAATTCGTGTACCATTACTTGAACAGCAATTACAAGGGAATGGGGGAGTGTTTTAGTGGTCGTTTGGTTAATTGAGGGAAGTCGTATGTTTAGGTACTAGTGTTTCTTAGGTAGTGGAACTTCTGTTGTGTTAAATACACATATGGGAACATTCATTCATCTAAGGGGCTTAATAGTACTTTATGTATATACACCTAAATATTAGGCCAAAGTGATCAACTTGTTATGGTCCACTCAAATATGGCAACACTGTGAATTTAATCATTTTCATTATCAGTCACAGATTTGAAAGTGAAAGGGCCGCATGAAATGTGGAGCCCGGGTAAGTTGAGAACGGTATAAGGCCCACTTATTGGGTTGTGCTTTTGGAAGCTCCAAGAACGCTGGCATGACATGTGGGCTAATTTACTACGACCTTGATTATCCCTTAATAATCTAACGCCAGTTAAGTTTAGTTTGTCTAAAAGTATAAATTGAATCGAACTGAACTGAACAAAACGACCTGAACCGAGCTGAATTTAACCAAATAATAGTAATATATGAGATTCGGAACAGTGAATTGGACACACCTTTAGAATATTCTAGAGGTAGAAATTTTAAATTAAAAAAAAAAAATCCTGTTTTCCTGGGCAGAATTTTGTCAATATACTCGTACTAAATGACAGCGAGAATTTGGGGATTTGGGATCCGCGGCCCGTCATCATCCATCTTTCGGCATGCATTACACAACGTCCAGCCCCTTGCAGTAGACATGCACATGCTGATTCTTCCTCCCTGTTGCTACTGTGGGCTGTTCTTCGGCATTACTCCATTTTATGACAAATTCTTGTATAGAGTTGATTGTATTTCATCTTTAAATTGTTCTGTTATCATTCAAACGTGTTAATTTCCAGGTACATCTCAGAATTGCAGCTAGTTATATCAAAGCATAGTAGCCTTAATACAGGGTATGTTTGCTTGGTAGCAACCACCTAATTTGTCAAACATACCATGGGATAACACCATACATTGAACCCTCTCATTGATGTTGTTAGTGTTATTATTACTGTTTTATGGAAATTCAGAAAATATTAGTAAAGACTTTCAAAATTTATGGTATTTTGGCGGCTATCTGTATAGTAGTGGGGGTACTGTTTGGTTTTTAGCAATCCACCAAAAACACTTCCTCTTGTTTTAATTTTGAAAGTATCCAATCCACCACTAAAGACATACTCTATGATTGACTGGGAACATTCAGTTCTTTGTTTCTGAGAAGGGCCTGCTGCTTCTGCTTCTGCTTCTGCTTCTGCTTCTGCTTCATTCACTGTGTGTGCCCACTACTAATCATGGACCCATTGTCCTTTCCTCTGGCCACAAACAAAGACCATTTTATTTTTAGAATTATGAAAAAAAAAAAAAAAAAATATGCTTCTGCAAATCGAAAGGAAAATTAATAAATAAGTAAATGAATTCTGGTAACGAATTAGTTCTAAAGATGTAGTACCATAGTTCTTATTCGATATCTGGATTCCACTAGTAAGTTATAATGTGTTTCTCTTGAGGTAAAAATTTTACATCAACCTTTATTGCAACGTAACGTGTCGCGACAATTAGAATAATTGGAAGTGATTATACAATCACAATTTCCTATTCTTTCAAGAATCGACTGCTTTTACACGTTTTGAAATTATTTTGACGACATATGTATAATACCTATATTGAAAGAAGAATAAAGGGAAGATTGTGTTTTAATCTGTTCATTTTCTTTTTCTGTTGAAAATTTTTGAGTGGTTGCCTTGTTGGAATCATTTTGTTGTTGCGATTGAAAGTTGAAAGTTTTGTTGAGGGTAATTCTTCCATGGCCACCGTTTTAACGGTGGTCGTGGAAATATTATTAGTTTGGTTGGAACCAAGTTGTATTTGGTTGCAACCAAAGTCAAAAAATGATACTCTCTCTGGTTTTTTATATTTGTCGTTTTCGCTTTTCGAGGTCGAACTTTTTCACAATTTAATAGTCAAACTTGGACACAAATATCTAAAACGTCATATAAAAAAAACGGATGGATTAATTGATAAGATAAAATGAACGTATAAGATTAATTCACTTAAATCTAATGATGTATATTAAAAGTTTCAGTGGCCACCACTTAAATCTAGTGGTGGCCATTGTAAAATTTTCCGTTTTGTTGATATCAAAGTGAAGTAGAATAAGAACAAAATGGTGCCTGCCAGTTTTTTTTCAAACGCGCTAAACGCAGGACAAAAAAATTGCCAAACGTAGGACAAAAACCTAAAATGACCCTAACTTAAATAAACCTTAAAAAACATAATACTTTCTCTCTCCTCCTTACCTTCAACCTTAAAAAAAAAAAAAAAAATTGATTTTAACACTCTCTAACAAAATCAGATTTTCTCAAATTTGGGGAATCAAAAGAGATTTTCAATTGGCAAAGCACAATCAATATTTCAGATAATTCGTTAATTTATATGAATTTGTTGATGTTCTAATTTATCAGTTAGCTTCTTAAAATTCGAAAAAATAAAATAAAAATAAAAATGAGCCAACCATTGAGCACCCACGGCTGGGGTGAGGCCCAACCGTGGAGCACCCACGGCTGGCCTTGGCCCCAGCCGCAGGAGCTCAACGGTTGACATGGGTGGCAACCGTTGAGCTCCTGCGGCTGGGACCAAGGCCAGCCGTGGGTGCTCCACGGTTGGGCCTCACCCCAGCCGTGGGTGCTCAACGGTTGGGGCCCTTGTCAATTTTTTTTTTTTTTTTTTTGCCGATTAATTAGTGAGAGATAAAAGTGTCATGAAAATGGGATTTTGATTGTGGTTTTGGTTTGGTTTATCGGTTTGTTGTGTTGATTGTATGAGAGGGGATTTGATGGTATGAAATCCCAAAACTGAAAAATGATGAAGATGATGGTGGTGGTTGAGTGCTTGAATATGGGTGTGAAAGGTAGGAGAGAGAGTAAAAGGGAAAGAGTGTTATGTTTTTTATGTTAGGGGCATTTTGGGGTTTTGTCCTACGTTTTGAAATTTTATGTCCTGCGTTTAGCACATCCCATTATTTAAGTTAAAAGGTAAAAGTTAAGTAACATTGATGTATACTAAAAGAATTGCATCATGTATAGACTATGGACCTATGGTACAAGTAGGTGGATAGAGACTAGCAACTAGCAAGTAATTGAAGCAAGCTTAAAGTAGCTCAATAATTGAAGATCAAGGCCAGAAAGCGATTCACCCAATTAGCCAAGAAGAGAAATACCAGCTCAATCAAACTCTCATGAAACAAGCCACCTAATTAGACACTATTTTTCATTGTCGCACTTTAAGTTGCATTATAATTGGTTTCTTATAAGAAAACATTTTCGAAAACCCATGATCAAGTAATTAAGATGCTATGTTATTCGGAATCAACTAAAAGTGTCTAATTGGAATATTTGTCTCTTAACACGGCATTTCCAAAAGAAAAAATTGCGTGTTTTTAGCTTGAAATAAAGTGCCAAATGTTCTAACATGCATGATGTGAAGGGTACAAATATTAGTTAGAGTAACATAGTTGTTGAGGTGGATTTGACTTACAAACTGAATTCCAGTGTCATTGAGAACTCCAATCCCAGCAGAAGCAAAGTTGGCTCCAACGAGTAGGTTCTCCCCATCTAGCTCAGGGCTCAAGTAAGGCAATGTGGGCTGAGACCCAATTCTTTCACCTAAACACCAACAACAAAAATTCAAAGATACCATATTAGTAATAAGCCTAATAACATCATAGCACAAAATGTATTAGTATTACTACTAGTCAATGGCGGATCCGGGAAAAAAAAAAAAATAGTAGTGGAGATGCAAAAGTAATATATCTAGGGGTGTGATTGACCCCAAACTTCGCTTGGATCCGCCTATGTTACTAGCTAGTCAAAGAGAAAACAGAAACTTAACTGATAATGTCAGGAATGTTAAGGCCATTCGAAAAGCGACCGGTGGCACGATGAGACGGGTAGTCAATCCCATAAGGGGGAGAGTCAGCCCGAGCCGTGGTGGCAAGGTAGTTGTTGTTGCCATTGTCGACGAGGGAGTCGCCAAACACGAAGAAGGCTCGAGGACGACTGTCCTGAGCCTCGACGTGGGACGACGAAAACAACAACAATGTGGACACCAAGGCCAATGTGGCTAGACTTGAAGTGAAAAAAACTGAAGTTTCCATTGCAGAAATATGAGATGGTTTTTCTCTCTTACAATCACCACTACTTCATAGGAGAAAGGGGGTGACTTATAAGACTGAGAGTTTAGTAGGCATTATATAAAGGCGTGATTTTGATATCCCCCATAGGAGTATAGTAGTATTAATTGCTTTGCTCCTCCCCTCCTACTCACCTACAGATGCAAAATGTGGACCACCACAGGAATTGTATTGCCTGTAAAAGTGGTTCCATTATGCTCACAATCAAAGTGATGTTGAGCAAAAGAGTAATTAGTCTTAAGTACTTAAGGGGGATGTCAAATGCTTTGGTTTAGGTTGAAGAAAGTAAATCAAAATTGAGAGGGGGGGGGGGGGGGGAAGGCAAGATTAAAATGTAGCTAGTTCATTGGGTGACATTAAGAAAATGTAACTTTGGTTTAATGTATTGATTTAAGGTTCTCTATATATCTTGTCCATTGTCATGAACGTAACCTTTTTTCATTTCCTTTAACAATCCCCCTTCTTCCTAACTTGATCAAGTTTATGAACTCTGAAATCTGAATTATGGAAAGGTTATCATATTTGGTAGTGAGTTATGAAATGAGAATATTCTTATTTTCACAAGCAGCGGAGGATGAGACTTTAAATATAACATACTACACGCTAAACAGCATGATTGCTAATTGAGTTAGTTAGACAATTCGAATGCTACTGAAACTTAACTTAATCCATAATCAATTGTACCTCAATTTTGTTTAAACTTGACTCATACATACTCGAGTTCGACTCAAAAAGCTCATGAGCTACTCGACTCTATATACATGGTTTTTCATATGTACTTTAGCATATATATACACATACATTGATAATATGCATGTGTATCATATTAGTTACTTTGATGTTTGAGACAACTAACTTGTGTAATTTGTCGTCACTCTACACTTGTATGTAAGCCTCTATTCATTTAAACTAGATGGAGTTAAATTGAGCTAAATATACAAAACTAGTCAAGTTATTGTTTTTAAGTTTTAAATAAACCGTTTCAAATATTATAGATGAAATTTGAATAAGGCTAGCTTGAACTAGGCTTGAGTTCAAAAAGAAGTAAATGAGCCGAGTCAAGTTGGGATTCTTAAAGCTCAAGTACTCATATCCAATTTGAACATGGTTTTTCTTTAACAACTTAGATGAACTCGATTTACTTGACTCATTCAAGTAACACCTTTAGTTACGGCAATTTTAGGTTTTTTGCACCACGTGCACATACAATAATACTGTTCATATTAACTAGCTATACCAAACTAAATTGAACTAAACTAGATAAATAGAGTAGTAGTTTATGAGAGAAAAGTTAACTAGCTAGTAAAAAGTAAGTTGAAAACTGTTGTGTCATGAAAATGTACAGAGCAACAAGTTAAACTACCCATTGTAAATCCCAACTAAAGTAGAAAAAAGTACTCCAACACCACCCTTGACTAAAAACAACATGTTTAGTATAATTCTGAAAAAATTGTGCTAGTAGTAAAACTTTTGACCAAGGCACATACCCATTTAAGTTTTAATAGTTCAAAATTGAATAATCATGCCCAACAACTATGCAACTACCAACAGCAAGATGGCACAGGGACCATATAGAAAAGTGTAATCCCAATATTTATGTAGTGGCAGGATTTATCATAGCATTGATTACAAAACCAGAAGCCCATCAAATTTTGCTGTGAAGCTTATTACTTCAGAATTTTTTTAGAATTTAACTCAATAATAATTGGGTTAAAACTTTGGAACTAGGACTTTTCCTACAAATAGCATTTACAATATGTTTTGATATAATGATTTGCACCAATATTGTTATTGTTATTATGAAATAGAACCTAAAATACCTACCCACAGGACAAAATTAATGTGATGCATGTATTATTTATGCTATTTTTTTGGGGTGTAGGGATTGAGGGGTATCTTCCTCTTTGTGTGTGTTTCTTATGATTTCATTGGGATCATCAATTTCCTCATCATAGTCTAGTGTATGTTCCTCTTAACTCTTTGGATCAAAAGGGATCTCAAGCCACTTGTGTTTCAATACTACTATACTTGATAGTTATTTGATTTATTTATTTTTCCCTGCTTCTTTATGTTATTTATTTTTTCATGTGATATGTGTAGTGAGCTAATTAAGTCACAATGCCTAACTACTAAATTTGCAAGTATTTAAAAGTAGTCCATTTATGATTTTTCTGAATAGCAAGTAAGGGATGCATCATTAATTCTAATGAATGATAAGTGGATCTTTTTAAAAGATTAGAGATAAGAGTTTACATATACTATATTGAACACCAATATTATGTGAAATTTAAAGGTTTTACTTTTATTTTACCCAATGTTCATATAAGTTAAAGACAATAAAAAAATTTAAATAAGTTTTACACAATTTATCTATATATTCAGTTCCAAATCTCAATTTATTTGATAAAACTAGTTAGATCTGGGGTATTGTGAACATGTCAAAAGTCATAAAAAGCGAAATAAAAAGACATAAAAATAGATAATGACTATAAATAACAACATATAAAAGATTTGTGGATATGACTCGTAACAACTATGTGCAATGACATGTTACCTAGCATTAGAACTCTCAAATTGAGACTTTGTAGCAACCCTTCCAAAAATATAAGTGGAATGGGGAAATTAAAAACAATAAAGAAGCCATAATTTCTTACTGCTAAATGAAGAAGTTTCCTCTTGGAGAAATGGAACTTCAACAGGCATATATTCTTGAATTGTCAATTGCATAGGTGACTGGTAACAACTTTGATTCGAAATTTGTCAAATTTATTTTGACTTCAGTGTTATCCATAATTTTCAGAAATTTGTGCATGTTAATATTGATGTGACGAACTTTTTGTTTATTGTAAATTAGCTTGTATATATGAGACTAAAAAACGATAGTATAATTATCAATTTATCAAAGTAATTTTCAAGCACATCATTTTCACCTAATTTGCTTTGCTTTGTATATATGTCAAGCTCAAGCATATATAGAAATAGATTTTCCATATGCATATCAAAATGATGTTGCTGGTCTAACTCTAAAAACACAAACACACACAAATTAAATCTATAATGTCCTCCATAAGTTTCCAAAAAATTGTGTATGTCGATGTTGCTGGTTTAATTTTATGTTTCTTGTGAGCCTATATATGGCTTTAACATGATACTCCCTCCGTCCATCTCAAATGTTGTCAAATCAATTTTATCTCACATACTTCCCAATAATACCCTTCCACTATAAAACAAATAATATAAAAAATTCAACAACAAATCCACTTTTCAATTTAAAATTAATTTATTTTCCCTCACCTTTTCTCTATGCTTTATCTATCTCTCTCTACCTACTATCTATATTTAAATGTTTATCTTCAAGGGGCAAATTTGGAAAAAAAAAAAATTCCTTCTTATTTTCCGTGCAAATTTGGTTTGACAACATTTGAGATGGACGGAAGGAGTAGTATGATTATCATAGCTAGTAGTTTTCAAGCACATCACTTTCTCATAATTTGTTGTGCTTTATATGTCAGCCATTTAAATTTATAGACATAGAGATTTTCGATCTGTAGACATATCAAAATTGTATTGTTGGTCCAACTCTAAAAGTAATAACACAAACACAAACACACAAAACTCTTTTATATTCTTGTAGTACCTTCTTGGTCGTATGATCCATGTATGATCTTTTGGTGCCATAAAAACATTATACATGCTTGAAAACTTAAACTAGTACCGTTCTTTGTCTAGATATAAAATCATTTTTATTAGTTTTAATATCAATTTTCTAAATTAGTTGCACTTGTACATTCAAAATTACCCTTTATTTACTCATTTAAATTTCTAGACGTAATAATATAAATAGCTATATTTAAAAGTGAATCCCCAAATGATCAAATGGGTATTTTTAATGATCAAATAAGTGGACAATTTGGTATATAAAAAATCTCCGGTGACATATAGGTATTTAAAATGAACACCGGCAACCAATATGGTATTTTAAAATGCAATACGGAATATAGAATCTCGGTATTTATTTCAGTTAAAACATATTTATATGCCATATAATTGTATTTTATCTCGTATTTTGTAGGGTATTTCCCCATTCAAGAGCTATTTTCCTATCATTAGTTGTATATTTCCCCATTTAAAAGCTATTTAGGAAAGAAAAAGAAATAATAAAAATGCAGAAAGTAAAGGATGTCATGGCATTCCCTTTTTGCATGCCACTCACTGTTCAGGGGATCATTGCTTTTGTTGGCAAAACAAGTGATTAATTAGCAGTGCATGCATTTGCAACCAACAATTGATCTGACTTGCCAATAAAGTTTGAGATTACTTCAGATATTGCTCCTTATGTTGAGGACTTCTTTCCATTTTACTAATTATTAGAGTATTACTCCCTCCGTATCACTATTACGTTTCCAAACCAAAATTGACACAAGAATTTAGAAGAAATTTTTTGGCCATTTTGCCCTTGTGAAATAGAGAGAATATAATAATTGAATATGAGAGATATATAAAATTAGAAGAGAGAGAGTGATTGGAGAGAGGGTGATTGGAGAGAGAAAAAAAAGTTTTTTATTGTATTTTTTAGATAGTGGAGGGGTAATTTAGAGATGATATGGGGATTTATTTGGTTTGGAAAGGTAATATGGGGACAAAAACTTTGATGGTTTGGAAACGTAATAGTGGGACGGAGGGAGTATTACTTAACACTACTACTTTTTAAAATTTATTTTCTTTAAAAAGGGGTAAAATAATAGTCTACAAATTGAAAATATAATAACTTAGATAATATTATGTATATCGAAGAATCACCCGTGGACTACATGCTACCCAATTAAGCCCTCGAGCAATATAGCACTCAATCAATTATTTGAGCTAATACTCAATATGATAAATGATGTGATGTGTTGCAATTAATTAAATTAGCATAGGTGTAAGACCATAATTTAATAAGAACCTCGAAATTATGATATGTTGTAAGATATTTGAGAGATATTATGTACGTGTGTAAGGAATTTGATATACGACTGATTCAGTATAGGCTTGCAATTTGAAAGGTTAGAATTTTTTTGTTGAGGAAATCAAAATTCCCTTTTTGTACCTCTACTGAGGATTATTGATAGTAGAAATTTACTGATTAAAGTAAATCAAAGATAGAATAACACATGTTGCAACTCATAACCAACTTTATAGGACTAATATATGATGACCATGCAAAATTAATTCCATCTATAAATTTATAATTACCTTATATTTCTAAACGTCTCAATTCCCAAGGTCGGACAAATATAAATCTTTTTGCCTTTTTCAAAGTGACACGAATTATCAAAATAGCTAAGTGAGTTATTGAAATGCCCATTTTAACAAGACCAAAAATACTCACGGTTATTTAGTATACTCCTACTAAACAAGAATTTTTTCTTGGAAAAGGGTTGCTTAGCAAAATAATTCTAAAATTAGGCTGGGATAGAAAATAATTCTAGAGATGGCGTCCACGTTGGATCGGACACCACGAGC
>BSSO01005697.1:0-12822 GCA_030267885.1 Mesembryanthemum crystallinum | reverse complement strand
ATTTAGCTCAGGTTGTTTAGGGTGTGTTCAGTTCGCCTGAAAATACTTGAAATGAATTGAATTAAACGACCTAAACTAAACTAAAATGAACTTAATATTTACTAATATGTGAGAGAAAAAGTGAATGGTCTGAATGGAACAACCTAAATTGAAATGAACTGAAATGAACGACATGAAATAAGATTTCGTAAGGTGACATGAACGCACCCTTGGTTCAGTTTCAGTTCAATTTGAGTCGTTCAATTCAATTCAGGTCATTCAGTTCAATTCGCGCTACTTACTTTTTCTCTCCTAAATTACCATTTATTCAGTTTTTTTAATTAAAAAAAAAGTTAATTCATTATTGAATGATCCATTATTATTACTTACTTGTACATGATGACATCCTAGATGGAAACCGTTAGGAAAAGCCACATTTTTTTTACTTCCCTTCCCCAACTCTTTAAAGAAAGTGTAGAAAAAACTGAAAACCAAAAACAGAAAGCAAAAACGTTATTACTTAAAAAATGGAAACTTAATTATTAATCATTAATCACCCTATCCATCCTCCTCGAAATTAAAAAACAGAAAAAAAGCAAACCCCAAAACAAAGCAGCAAATTCTGCAACACTCCCTTAACAAACTACAGTAACGTTCGAAGCAGAGTAGCCCCCATTTCACTACAAGACAACCCCCATAAAAACCCCCCAATTCTTCTTCATCATCATCATCATCAACCTCTCAAATTCTCTCTCTATCTCTCTCAGTGATTTCATTTTCTCTCTCCTCCGTTGAAGAAGAAGAAAGAAAAATGCTGTCTAGGGCAAACAGTGTTGGTTGGAGAGAGGAGGAAGATTCAACAGTTTCTTCCTTCAAATCAATGCTTGATGTTGAGAGTGATTGGTATCATATAGCAAACCCAGGTGCTGAAACTCTTCTTCTTAATCATATTGATTCATCTTCTTCTTGCTCTGCTTCTCCCTCTGTTTTTAACCCTGCTTCTGCTTTGGACCCAAATCAGCTTCCATTCTTGTTGCCCTCTAAATCCTCAATTTTCAGCAACCCTCTGGGTCATTCTCTTGATCTTGGTTGTGGTGGGGGAAATGGGTTTTTCACTGAGAATCATTCAATTGGGGATTTGGGGAACAGGGGAGGTGGTAGCAATGGTGGAAATGGTGTTGGGATTTTGGGTGGGTTTAGTGAATTTGGTTCTCAGGCTCAAATGGGTAGTTCTAATTTGGGGTCTAACCCTCAATTTTCAGTTGCCCATTTTGCGCCAATGGTGGCTCAAAATGAGGATAGCAGCTTCAATGGCGGTGCGAGGTTTCGGGGTTTTGATGAAGGGTTAGGGAGTTTAGTGTTTGCGAATCGGGTGTCGAAAATGTTGAAGCCTCTTGATAATTCTGCTCCTCCTGTTGGTGCTCAGCCTACTCTCTTTCAGAAGAGGGCTGCACTGAGGAAGAATTTTGGTAATGGGATTGGGAATTTGATGAATTCTGAGGGGGGAAGTAGTAAGTTGAGGAATTCTAGTAGTGGGGAAAGAGAGAAAGAGAGGGTTGAAAATGTAAGCATTGATGGGTCTGTTTTTAATTATGATTCTGATGAGTTCACTGAGTACAACACCAACACCAACACCACCACCAAGGGAGATGATGGGGTTAGGATTGGTGGGACTAATTCGAATGCCAATAGTGCGGTTACTGGTGGCTGTGGCGGTGGCGGTGGCGGTAGTGGTGGTGTTGGTGGGGATGCAAAGGGGAAGAAGAAAGGACTACCAGCTAAGAACTTGATGGCCGAAAGGCGGCGCAGGAAGAAGCTCAATGACAGGCTCTACATGTTAAGATCTGTTGTCCCTAAGATCAGCAAGGTGAGGAATTTTCTTTTCGTTTTCTAATCGATTTTATCTCGTGATTTCGATGTTAGTTTTGTAGTGAAGTTGGTTTGATTTTTGTTACAATTGTTTGTTCTTTGAGGCCATTATCTCGTGAAGTTTAGTAGGAACAGAACAGAACAGAATTACTGGTAGTACCATGGGAGCAGCAGCATATTTTGCATCCCAGCAAGTCTTTTTTTGTTCTAATAATTCTTGAATTGAGCTCTTTAATTCTTTGCACATCACATCATTGGTTACAACGTTCTTCTGTGAAGTAATGCTCCCTAAATGGAAGTTTATCATTAAATCAACTCACATGAATAGGGTGGCTGGCTATAAATGTCTCCACTACTTGAAAGGACCACAACCTTGACAATGAAGTTACGTTATATACTGCATCTGCTACTTTCTCCTCTTAAACTTGTATGCTTGTGTATAAGAGTAACATCTGTTGTTAATGACATAATGTTATACTTATCTCTTCAGTAGTTGATTATGTCCTTTCATGCCACTAAATCAGGTTCATAGGCATATGGAGTAATCTTTTCTTTGCCCATTTATCATTCGCAACTCTTTGGGTCCATGTATAATCTCGATTTCATGTCAAACTCTAGATCTAAATGTTTGCGGTTGCACACTTAGTGGTCCATATATTCTTGTTTTTCTGATTCTATGGCAAATTGGGTGTGTAAACAGACTAGAGGCATTTACTACGAGTTATAGTTGAAACCAAAATCAAAACCCCACATTTGAGTGATATTGTAAAAAATTCAAATTTCAAACTATAGGTGCATATCCTTCATAAAAGCTCAGAGTAATAAATGTTCTGCCTGAATATGTGGAGGACATTCTTTCACACTGAAACTGATAAACTTCAAAGTTTGTTTTGTTGTTGCGATGTCAGATAAGTATAGCGAACTTTTCTGTGATAAGAATAAGAAAAAGCATGTCGTGACTGGTTAGGATGATGAATGCTTGTACTTCTTACTGTCCAGAACTCATCTGGTTAATGAGCTTAGCGGTCGCACTTTGAGCTGTAAATGACTGAAAATGTCTGCAAGATGTGAACAAATTTTACCTAGAGCTCTATAGGCTTTACCTTTATATGTAGGATGCATGCTTAAGTAAGAGTATGTAGGCGATAAGAACAGGATCTGAAGCTATAAGAAGCTGTTATAAGCTTCGGATATAAGTCTGTCAGATGTGATATATGAATCTCACTATTTTAATTCTGGAACATATCACATTAAAATGAATGTAATTACCAACAATACTTTTTCAACTTATATACAGATGGACAGGGCTTCAATTCTTGGGGATGCCATTGAATATTTGAAAGAACTGCTGCAAAAGATCAATGATCTTCACAATGAACTGGAGTCAACCCCTGCTTCTTCTTCATTGACACAGACGACAAGCTTCCACCCGTTAACACCTACACTGCCCAACTTGCCATCTCGAATCAAGGAAGAGCTTTGTTCTAGTTCATTGCCAAGCCCAAATGGTCAGCCTGCAAGGGTGAGTTTATTATCCGTGTTCCTGAAGTTGCCTTTGTCACATCTTCATCTTCTGAAGGGGAGATGAAATGGATTGCCTGCAGAGTAGAACCTCATTTTATATTTTAACATACTTTCATAAATTTGATTGTTATAGAGAATGTTAAAATATTATCCCTGCCTCTCCGGAGTTGTGAAAAATACTACTCCATATTTTTCGGTTTGTGATTTCCTAAAAGATTTTGTCTGCTTTCCTGTTGTCTTGTCATTTTTTCTGTACTTTTCATACCACTCTTGTTCTATTTCTTTACAAAATTCATATTGTTCAATCACTATGACAAACTGACAATTGCTTCAGCTGAAACAAATGTTACCAGAGTGACCTCGAAGGAAAAACTCTATTCCCGGTTGCTCAAGAATCTTTCTTCAGTTATAACTCATATTGCTGTTCCTGTTAGCAAAAGTGGCTCTGCATGTCATCACATATGCTTAGTTTTTTTTTTTTTTTTTTTTTTTTTTTGGGGATCAGTAGAGAATTGGTATTCAGTGACACATTCTGAATTTGGTTTGATTTGTAGATTGAAGTAAGACTAAGGGAAGGAAGAGCTGTCAACATCCACATGTTTTGTGGTCGCAGACCAGGTCTGTTGCTCTCTACTATGAGGGCTTTAGATAGTCTTGGTTTGGACATTCAGCAAGCCGTCATCAGCTGCTTCAATGGCTTTGCAATGGATATCTTCCGCGCTGAGGTTATTTATCTTCCCACCACACCTTCATTTCGAGCTCCTTAGTAACTTTTACGCTACCTTCACTATAACGAATTGCTTATGCTTTAAAACACACATCCCCTTTCCCTTGAATAGGGAAAAAGATAAGGATAGAAATATGTACAAACACAACACTAGATGTAGATGAGTACAATGCCAAGAATGAAATATGATGTTGAGACCCATTAGGGCCACTGGAAGTTTCCTTGGCCGTCAACTTTCAGGGTACATGAGATTAGTCCCTAAATACCCTTAAGAGTACATGTTAATTAAGAATTTAAGATAGCTTGCTTTAGAAATGTTCCACTTTTACCCAGTTGAAACTCTGTTGTCCTTTTCAGCAATGCAAGGATGGGCAAGATGTGTATCCGGAGCAGATCAAGGCTCTACTATTGGAGTTAGCCACCTTCCATGGCTCAACAGCTATCGGGAACTGCGATATGTAAATCATATAGCAATTGTCTTTTTAACTTTCAATGTTTGAACAATGATTGAGTCTGGATGTTTGCTATTTTATCAAGCCATCTTGCTAGAGATGGAAAGTTGTGGTGGTCATTTTTATAGCTTAGTATCTAAGAACAATTTGGCAATTTGCTCTCTTTGAAATNACTACAAGTAGAAGTATAACTATCTTGAGGGTAAACAACACAATAGAACACGCCTATGTTTATTTCAACTAAATCAGTGCTAAATTGAACTAAACTAAACTGAAATTGAATGAATAGTAATATGTGAATGAAAAATTAAGTTATAGAATTGAACAAACCGAACCGAACTTATCTAAATTGAACGAGAACTATAAAAGGAACAAAGTTAAGTTACAACTTTGTACTCTAATCACTAGTATTTGTAGTGAAAAATATTTGCTTGATCCATCAGGTGGGTGACCCTCAACCTATAATTCTTCTACTTCAGGTAATTTTCCGTAAAAACCCAAACGTACATGTTACAAATGAGGCGTAAACGTATTCATATTTGAGTCATAAGAATACACAACAACTTTTGGCTTGCTCCGTGTGGAATCTGGACAAGTCGTGGTTCCAGTACTTACAACAAGGTTCTTTAAAGGAGGGAATATGATGATGAACACATCAACACATTTTTGGTCAGATTTTTCTTTGACAGTTACTAAAAATCAACTGGCAAGTTCTAAACTTTTGTAACAACATGAAATCTTCATAAAATAGGACCCCACATTTTACCAAATTTCTTCTCATATTTGACAGCTTAGTTTAGTTTGTTCTCCTTTGCAAGTTATTTCTTGAAACTGCATTTTCTTTTTCTTATGCATATTATCAAGAAACTGAGAGAAAAAAAAAATAATAAGAAAATAAGAAAAAAGAAAAGAAACAGGAAAAGGAAAAGAAAAGGCTTGCACGCCTTTGCTACAGAGACCTAAGCCTGGATGGATATGTATTTATGTGTAAATAGCTGATCAGCAGCTATCCAAATGCAACGCCCCAATGGTGTAGTGTTCCAAAATGAGAACTCTGTTCTTTTAATTTTGACTTTTTTATTTATTGTTTCTTGTCTTTTACTCTTTTAGATACATGTACATTTTTCTTAGGGGGTTGTGACTTGTGAGGTGGTGGTTGGTTGGGTTGTGTTCCCGTAAAATTGCTGATATTGACATGTTATGTAGGTGTATTACGAAATGAATATGTGACTACCTATTGTATACATTGATTTTTGAGATTGCGAATGTGAAAATGGCTTGACAAATAACTTAGGTATTTCCAACCTCCCTCCCCGCTTTCCCATAAGAAACATGTACTTTATTTGTGAGGAATATATTTGCCCTTAGCATCGAGCAATGAGGAGGTCAATGTTAGGGAAGCACTGGTAAGTCGTGTCCATGCGCATGATTGTGTTCGGCAAAGCGTGCTTGTAAGGAGAATTCTTGGGCCTTGGGACTTGACATCACTTCTACTAACTTTGGCTGGATTTCAGCTACAATTCACATGCACATCAAAAGTTACGTTTTAAGAGCCTTATTAATCAAAACACAGTTACTCGGACAAAACATTTCGATTGTTTTATACAATGAAGTATTTAAGGTCACCATTGTAAAACCCCCTCACAAGTTGTGGAAATTAGCAGGATTACCCCAATTGACAAGGTTTCCTCACTCATAATTGTTTTAATGTATCCCCTCCCCACAATTGCTGGCATGTGAGATGCTCGACTCCAATGCAAGCGCCTTAGGTGAATGCACATGAGAGTTCATATCTACATGTTTTCATCAGTGTAAATTGTGCACATGCCCTCCTTGTACATGTTGTTGAAACCACTATAAGAAATTGGGGTTCTCATGATTCAAACTCAATATATCTTGGTCCTTATTATTTCGATATCAGTTGAAGCAACCAACTCATCAAAAGATTAAGTTGAAGGGGTGATGTTCAACTAATGGTCGTTGACGTTGAAATTCAAGAATAAAAAATACACAAATTCTCAAATGAGACGCGTCTCATCTTTGTTTCTCAAATGAGACGCGTCTCATCTTTGTTTTGGTGAGACGGACCAAAAACTAACCCTTTTAACATGAAAATTTACTCTTTTATATGATAAAACTAACCATTTTCTTACAAAACATGAAAGCGTTTGCTAATATGATTAAAACATATTGTGTACAAACTTACTTTTTTTTAGTATAAACTTACCCTTTTCTAGCAAAAACTCATCCTTTTAAGGGCGTCTCATCAATTATCTTTATTGAGACGCGTCTAATACAAGACAAGCTGTAAAAAATAACCAAGCACTCAAAAGTAAAAGATTTGAAGGAGGTTTCCTTACTTTTTCTATCACTTGAACAAAAACTAACTACAAACATTGTGCTTCCTATCAAACTCTCATAAACTCAAGTATGCTTGCATTTGATACTATGCTTACACTTGAACAATGAGAATTTAAGTAAACTGTTAAAGATTGTCCAAAAAGATTATGCATTACTCTTCTCACACTCTCCTCCTCTCACTTTCTCGATCATTGTTTGATTTGTGGGGCACAACCAAATCTACCTCATACCAACAACCACATTCCCATTGCAGCCATAATCAAGGAAATCAGCAACACATTGTTGCCGGAATGGGTGCTTGGAGCATTAGACCTTCACTTGTTGCTGCCTGCTCTTCCCTCCTTAGCCCACACTTGCCACCTTTTTCCCAGCAGTCGAAAGGTTGCGTGGTTTGTTAGTGTCTTTTCGATTTAACCAAGAAAACCGAGGACTAGATTAAGTGGAGGGACTCCACCTCGAATGGGGCATGAGGAGGAAAGAGGAGAGGTGTAGAGGAATTGTGTTTTGTGAGGTGTATTTTAGGAAAAAATAGATACTGCCTTTATAATTTTAACTATTACATTAAACAATCAGATGACTATTGTGAATGTCCTTATGATAAGCATGAACTTCTCTAAATTCTTTAATCCAACACTTGAGGAAGAAATATCCATCAAGTGGACCCTCATTAAGCAATAATCAAAGATGTTCCTAGACAAATTTTGCTAGTATTCTTCACAAACAACCCAAAAAAGAACAAAAAAGAGAAAAGGAAAAATCAAACTAGCATTTTGATTACTACCCCATACATATCACTAGAAATTGTCCCAATACTACAAGCTAAAAAGGGTAGAATCCATGATTTTTTTTTTCTTTTTATTTTCATTATTTATTTATTTATTTTTCCTTTGGGCACACCGCCAAATCAATTGGGTGTTTGGGTGGTGTAATTAAACACCACAATATATTATCCAACTTCCCTTCATTTCTCTTCTTCTCCCAAACAAACCTCATCCAAGCCGTTCCTTCCTGTCTCTCTCTCTCTCTCAGTTGGGAGGAAGAGAAAAATACTTCCTACCCTTACCCTCATTTCTTCTTCTACCCACCACCCTCCTCCCCTTTCTCTCTCCTCCATTTCCCTTCCTTTCTCTCTCCTCTATCCTCCTTCTCTCTGGTGAGGTAAACTTATCTTAACCCATTTCTAAAAGTTGCTTGCTTTTTATGTAATCTTCAGTTCTCTTAGCTGGGTGTTTATGCTTTTGAAAATTAGGGTTTTCTGTTGATGTTTTGCTGGGTCTGTTTCTTTTTTGTTCACTGATTGTAGGGATCTCTTTTAGTCTTGTAGAGCCGATGGGTTTCTGGGTCTGTAATTTTTGATGGGTTAGCTTAGTTTTTGGGAAATGGTGGTTTATGGCGATTTTGGATGTAGCTGTTGTAGAGTTGTGGTTTTTGGCTCTGTTCTTTATCTGGGTTGTTTGGGGATTGGATTGAAATTGGTGTTTTGTGTTTCATTTTGGCTTATCTGTTTGGGTTTTGTTGATTGTTTATTGAAGCAGTTACGTTTGACTCTAATCTTGATTTTCCAGGCTAATTTCATGTTTAGTATTTTCTGAAAATGAGACGTGTTTTTGCCTTTTTGGTTGTGTATAGTTTTGAGATTATTAGTTGTAAGGATAAGGGTTTATTGAAATTGAAATTGAAAATCTGAATAATCGACCACTAGTAGGGTGAGATTGCTGCTGAAAGCTAGTTTGAAGTTGAGGAATATGGGATATGTAGGTTTTTACTAACTCTTTATCTTCAAGATGAATTGAGGAATGGTTGGTATGAAATGATTGATTGATTGAAGTTGTATATCTTTCTCGTTGCTAGCGTGAAGTTGAATTTGAGCTTGATTTGCGTTATGGAGTTTTTAGATGGTTTTATTTGGAAATAGATTTGTCCGTTCAGGTGCATATGACCTCTCGGTGAAGGGTATAGTGTTCAGTGCTCAAAGTGGAGAATTCAATTGTTGGCCAGGATTATTGTTTTCAAGACTTGTTCGTCATTTTTTTTTAAATCAAATTTGATACTATTATATCTGTCTGTCTTGTGGGGATTGTTATTTGGGGTTTCTTAGTGTTCTTTATTCCTTAATGGGCTGTTGCTAGTTGCCATGATTTGTAGGTCTCTGGTGTAGATTCTCATGGTCTAAGGTTGCCACCAAAAAAGTTATAACCACTGTTGTCTGAGCTTTAAATAATCCTTTCTGATAGCTGAGATTCAGAAACTCTAATTGCCATCAATTATTTTGATTTCTGTAGTTCATGCTGCTTATTTGTGAGTTAAATCACTGCAGCACCAGTCAATGGCGAACACAGCTTTCTTTTTGGGCTTGCTCTTTTGAAGTGCTTACTCTGTTGTCAGTAAATATGTCATTATTAGGGGAAAACGTTGCTACCTTCTCAAGCTCATTGTAATAAGTTTAGGTTTACCGTGCTTATGTGTTGTTGGTGTTATAACTGGATACAAATGTAACACATGTTATTGTTCGTGCCATTAATTCTCACCCTTGTAGGGTCAGTAGCATGATATTTGTCTTTATTGCTTACCTTGTCTTTGTTATATAGTGCAGTTTGTGTGGTGGGAATCATGGCGGGGGCATTGGTTCAGTCAACCAACATTCCTGCTTCATTTGCCTACCAAAGAAATGGCCAAGTTCAAAGATCTGGAAAGGGTAAAAAGTCTGTGAAAATGATGGCTACCCTTCAAGCACCTGGATACAGATTACAAACTTTCTCAGGGTTGCGTGGAGGTAATGCTTTGGATACTTTGGGATCTTCTAGTGAATGTTTCTATTCCAAGATGCGAGCTGTGCTATCTGTACGTAGAGGGACAGCAAGCCGTGGTGTAGTAAGAGCAATGTTTGAACGTTTCACTGAGAAAGCAATTAAAGTTATTATGCTTGCTCAAGAGGAGGCAAGACGGTTAGGTCATAACTTTGTTGGCACAGAGCAAATTCTGTTGGGTCTTATCGGCGAGGGCACTGGAATTGCTGCTAAGGTTCTGAAATCCATGGGAATTAATTTGAAAGATGCCCGTGTAGAAGTTGAGAAAATTATTGGCAGAGGCAGTGGATTTGTTGCTGTTGAAATTCCATTTACTCCTCGTGCCAAGCGTGTTCTGGAACTTTCATTAGAGGAAGCCCGCCAACTTGGTAAGTTAGTGTGATTCATATGCTTTGAAATTAATATGAACATGTATTAGATATGCCACCATTTTTTCATGTGAATCTTATGTAACATTGTTGTGCTTGCTAGTCTTCCTTTCTTTCTCTAACCACATTCAGCTTTGTGCTAGTTAAGAGTGAAAAGCATTCAAGAATGTAGTTTGTGCTATGTCTTTGTGGTATCTTTGCTTAGTAGTCATCTTTATATCACCAATATGTTTGTTAAGAAACCACTCAATACTAGCTTAGTGTATCCTATTCCTGGCTTATCAGTATGTGAAAGTCCTGTTGAGTGTTCATCATTCAGTTGGGTGGTGCATCAATTCCTGATAAAGTATGGCCTCTTGTTGATTTGTTGGTGTAAACAACTTCAACTTTTGACATTGTGTTCCACCTTTTGTTCCTAGTTCTTCCTGCGCTCTCTCCTCCCCGTGCATACACTTATCTAACATGACTTTCCTTTTATTTTACTTGATAAGAAGGATAGTGAAGTGAGTACTTGTTCAATCTACTACTTGCTAGGTAGCTATGAATTCACTTAGATCTTACTGTTTTAGATCACATTGTGACGTTATTCTGTGTTTATTTCTTATATATTGTTGCTTCAACAATGTAGGACACAACTACATTGGATCTGAACACTTACTTCTCGGTCTTCTTCGTGAGGGTGAGGGTGTGGCTGCTCGTGTTCTAGAAAATCTGGGTGCTGATCCGAGTAACATTCGAACACAGGTCAGATGTGTAGCCTTTGGTGTTACTTATTTTTTTTGTGTTGTGTTGCTAACTGTAACTGGCTCCTTTGGGATTAACAGGTTATTCGCATGGTGGGTGAAAACACTGAAGCAGTTGGTGCCGGTGTTGGAGGGGGCAGTACTGGCAATAAGATGCCAACATTGGAGGAGTATGGAACAAATTTGACAAAGTTAGCAGAAGAGGTGTGTTGTAAGCATTTGTCATGATTCTTCAAATCATGCTGGATAGTGATTCAAGTAACTGTTGCTCTGAATATTTAGTTGACAAGCCTTGAGCTGACTGCTTTTATTTTCATTTTCTTAGGGTAAATTGGATCCTGTTGTTGGAAGGCAGCCACAGATTGAGCGTGTTACCCAAATACTGGGTAGGCGAACAAAGAACAACCCGTGTCTTATTGGAGAGCCGGGTGTTGGTAAAACAGCAATTGCTGAGGGCCTTGCACAAAGAATAGCCAACGGTGATGTTCCAGAAACAATTGAGGGGAAGAAGGTATTGCACTATACTCATGAATTTGTAGCACATGAAGAACAACTTTGGTCTGTGTTATGGGCATTCTGGTTTTCTAACTTGAAGAACTTGACATGTTTTCTACCCCTTTTTTTCCTAGAAACTACACATCATTGGGGATGTATGGCTATGAGAATGTTGTATCCTCTGGTGTGTGGTTTCAAATGCAACGATCACTTAGAAACCTAAATTTATTGTAGCAGTTTAACTCTCTGAAAAGTTTACAGAGTGATAAAGGAGGCACAGAGACCGAGTTATACTTTATATACATTGCTTATATACATGTACAGAAATTTGAGCTTGCTTAGGGCCTGTATCTTTGGGATGGACCTCAGATCCCAAGGAGCTCATGTGGTATTTAACTTTTCTTCTTTTTGGCATTACTATCCACAATCATAAGACATTCCCATCAAATTCTTAATTTCAACACAACTTCATCTGCTTTAAATGGTAAAACAAGCTTGGTAACAACTTTATTGCTGCTTGTTCTTTGTGGTGTTATTGGAAACGTTTATAAAGAAATACTTTGTACATGTAAAAATTTCTAAAAGTTTGCAAGATTTTTGCAAACTTTTTCTATTTAAAACTCACTTGTTAGCTATTAGTTTGTGCAGTTATCTGTTATACTGCTTGGTGCTTATGATTTAGGCTTCTGAATTTCTCTGCAAAATATGTTCAGTTATTCTCATTTTGTTACATTATGTGCAGGTCATAACTCTTGATATGGGACTTTTGGTTGCTGGAACAAAATACCGTGGAGAGTTTGAGGAAAGACTGAAGAAGCTGATGGAGGAAATTAAACAGAGTGATGAGATTATTCTCTTTATTGATGAGGTACACACTTTGATTGGAGCCGGAGCGGCAGAGGGAGCCATTGATGCTGCAAACATCCTAAAACCAGCTCTCGCAAGGGGTGAATTGCAGGTAAGCCAAGCCTTTCAGTTTACTATAAGTTGGTGTCCAGCAACTGTTCTATCATGATCTTCTGTTTTGTTGTAGACCTTATTTTCCTTTTTTTGTGCTTTTAGATTTATAAGAAAGGTCATGATTTTTTAAGCTGTTTTGATTGTAGTGCATTGGAGCCACGACACTTGATGAATACAGAAAACATATCGAGAAAGATCCAGCCCTGGAGAGAAGGTTTCAGCCTGTGAAAGTGCCTGAACCAACTGTAGATGAAACTATACAAATCCTGAAAGGGCTTCGTGAACGCTATGAGATTCATCACAAACTTCGTTACACAGATGAAGCGCTGGTGGCTGCAGCACAACTGTCTTACCAGTACATCAGGTTTGTCTTCCGGTGCTTGTGATGTCTATTTTCATGCATACACCCTGTGGCAATTGTGTACAGTCATATATAACACTGTAACACACACAGATGGCCTTAAAGTTTTTTGTTGTCAGGAAGGTAATAATTATTGGATTTAGTGAAATTGTAGAATTTCGTAGAAGTCTTGCAAG
>BSSO01005696.1:0-12822 GCA_030267885.1 Mesembryanthemum crystallinum | reverse complement strand
TTTTTAAGGTTTATTTAAGTTAGGGTCATTTTAGGTATTTGTCCTACGTTTGGCAATTTTTTTGTCCTGCGTTTAGCGCGTTTGTTTTATTTATGTCTCCTAAATTATGAGTTTCTTCATCTAAGAGTATCTTCAGTGGCTTAGCCAAAGGAGTTGGATATGTGTTGAAACATTAGCAAAGTAAGGTTCAATGAGTTCATAGTGGAGGGCGAGATGCTATATAGTGGAAGGATGCGAAAAATAGGATGAAATAGTGTTGCGAGGTCGCTCGAAATTTTCGGGTAGAGTTGGCAATTTGGGTTAATGAGTGGTTGAGAGTTGGAATATGGGTCAATATCTAGTGTTCAAATATTGAAAAAAATGACGTGAAATGCTAGAAAATCCATTTCTTCTCAAATTCATAAATGGGTCAAATTCGTATTAAATGAATTCAAGACGGGTTGAATTCAGATATCTTAATCTAACTTTCAGTCGGGTTCAAGTTTCTCTCATTATCTTTAAGTCAGATTTGAGTCAGATCGGTTCAAATCAGGTTCGAATTAGGTTATACTAACTTTATTTAAGTCAAGTTCGAATCAGATTGTCTTAACAGAAAAAAGTTTTGTTATTGGGTCAAATATTATTGGCTCTACTTTTGGGGTATGAAACATGGTAACATAGGGCTTGGGCTTTGTTGGTAGTTAGCTTTCCAAGCCCTTAGAGGCTAGTTTAGTGATTATTGAGGGCCACAGGCCCATGGGCTAAGCCTGGTTTGGTGGGGTGGGCCTTGGTCGTGGGGGTAAGTGAAGAGGACAACAAGATGTAGGCTTCTTGTATGGGACCTTATTTTTACTTTGTTCAAATGGCCTAATTTTCTTTAAAGGGTACATGCTTGAAAATTGGGCCATATATTTATATCAGTAGATTCAATGGTGATGTGTATATATTCTCGTGGGGTATTTGTAGAAGAGAGAGATCAAAGATCATTCACAATAAGTAAATAGTGGTCTTAGGTGCACTTATCTAGGTGCTTCTTATAAATCTGTATCATATAACAAAACACATGAATCCGCGGTAATATTTTATAAATCTGCTCAATAGCCAATAAAACTATGTAGTCAGAATAGATGATTTTTCATTTTCTATTTACAAAAAATAAAGAAGTTTGATATTTTCTTTTAAAAGTAATGAATAGGTAGTTATGAACTTATGCTTATGAATCTATACAATAAAACAATGAATCTATTGACAAAATTAAGAATTTTTTCACTTCTTTTTTTTTTTTTTTTTTTTTCTCCTCTAGCAAAAAAATAAAAAAGTTTGAATTTTTTTCCTTTCAATAAGTTATTTATGATCTAACGTTTATGAATCTGTATTCAATAGTGAAAAAGAAAAAAGAACAAAATAAATTTCTTGTTACAAAAATTAAAAAATTATTTTTCATTATGCGTGTGGGCCCTTCAAGGTGCACCTGAGAGCACCTAAAAACCTGCAATTCACACAAGTTAAAAGGGTTGTATTTTATGTTGTGTATTTGATTTATCAGAGGTCACATCGATACAACCTATAATAAAAATTATGAATAATTTTTTTTTTTTTTTGGGTGTTGTTGCAAACATTGTAAGTATATTCTATAAACCTAAAATAAACACTAAAACAAAAAATAAATATGATACTGTTATTAATACGTCTTATTAGCTAGATTCGGGATTACATATATTGGACACTCCAACCAATAAAATCGTATGAATTTGATGTGTAAAGATTATAATAGTGGATTTATAGTACATTATTTGTGAGGAATAAGCTGAAGAGTAGCCAACTAGGTACTCTTAGAAGTAGCCAAAATTTCCCACCGTTATTGACTTTGCACTCATATTAGTTAGTTTTCTCAGTGTTCAATTCCAATCTTCACAGCCAAATAGGTCAAGCTACCTAGGTTTACCCTTTTTTCACCAAGAAAAAACAAGTAAGATCGATTTCTAGATGTAATTGTCTATAACCAAAAAAAATATCAATAATTGCATAACAATGCAAGTCTATTCCTATCGTATGACTCAACGGTCATTCTCATTAACTTAACCCACTAAAGTGGCTCAAAAGACAAGTACTCTATCCATAAACAAAACCATTAGTACGGCATATTGCACACAATCTCCATACAAAATGAAATCTATAAAGAGCAATAATAAATATCACTTCTCACTCTAAAAAGTTTCAATCTTTATTACGTTTTATTTTCAGAATATAAATTTTTTGTTCCAAAATTTCACTTTTTTTTCAAAAAGTATCACTGATCATATACAAAAACGGTCCGTATACCCGAGAAAAAATTAGAGTCAAAGAGGGGTGGTGGGGAGCAAAAGTGAGAATTGGGGCGGTGGCGTAGGTTAGGTGCTCAGCCGAAAAGATTGACACGGGCAACCGACATCACATCTCCACCACTACACTAGTAGTCATGCATCCATCTCTCAGTTTTGCCGTACTTCATACTATCGTGGTTTGTGTCCAAAACACAATGACAAAACCTTAAAAAAGAAACAAATCCCTACCAATTTGACTTTTGTATTTCAAACGTATGATTACATGAATTATGACAAAAACATTATATATTCTTTGACATTCAATCCAAAACCAACAAAAACCAAAACCAAAGTAAAACCAGAACAACTTAACAACAAAAGAGTCTAACTTAACTTAACATTATAGTTGAAGTTCCAACAAAGCCAAAAAGCTGCAGTTTTGAAGTTCCAATAAGCCGATTTTCATGACTGAAAGTAGTGAAAAAAGGATCTATCCCACTTGTTCACGTACTCTGCACGTTAAGCAAAACTCCATATTATTAAAAAGGAAGTTGAGTTGAATATATGTGTTTTTTTTTTCTATAAAGAAGTTGGTGTTGATCATGAAAATGGACTCCATTCATCATGAAGTGAGCGGCCAAAAGAGGCTTTTGGGTGTTTGTTTTTGTGTTACTCTAAGCCTATATGAATTGAACATGATAGTCAAAGTGATGCGATTACTTTTCACATTACTTCCAAGTGATTACCCACCAAGGAAAACTGCTAGATGTTAAATGTAGTAGGAGTATTAGTAGCTATAGCTCCTCTTAGAGGTTTCAGTTTGAGGCTACATATGCCTAGTCTATGATCATTTAATAAGTTCAGGGAAATTCTATATGGTGCCCTAGTGTTTTTCACTTTTCTACTTGGAGGACAATGTTTTTTCAAATTCTACATGGTACCTAGAGCTGTCAATGGGTCGGACTGGTCCACAGGCGGCACGGCACGGCACAAGCCCACCCCAAGCACGGCCCACGATTTCAAGAAAATCGTGTGCCTAGACACGGCACGACACGCTTCGTCACGGCAAAAATATAATATTTTAATACAAAATTTTAAAATTTGTAAAGGCACGACACGTCAGCACAAGGCACGACACAATGGGCCGTAGGCTGTCCATGGGCTGCTTTTGAGAATACATGGCACGGCAAGCATTCGGTGGGCCGTGGGTCTGGTCGGGCCTCCAAAAGCTCCAGGGACGCCGGCACGGCACGTGGGCCGGCCCAGCACGGCCCAAGGCTAGCCCTAATGGTACCCTTCAATTTTCACTAAATATATGTAATGCCCTCCTACTAACTATTTTGGTATGAAAAATGAAAGATTTCATTAACCAAACTCCCCCCCCCCCAAATTACCCAACACATTTCCTTAGCCCAAATAACTTACTACTACCACTTAAAAGTCATCTAAGTGAATACTATACAAATTATGAAAGATAACTATTTTAATCATAGAGGAATAAAAAATGTTTGAAAATGAACGGTTTGGGACCTCCAAATAGCTAGTAGCAACGTGATTATAGAGACATATAAGAAAGGGTAGATTACAAATAAAAGGTTCAATTGAAAGAAAATAGTAATTCCAAACAAACAACGGTCAACATGTAGAGCATTTAAAACTATAGTGGCACTATGTAAAATTTTATAACACATTATCATCCAAATAAAAAAGTGAAAAATACAAGGTCACCATATAGAATTTCCCATAAGTTTATAGAGTTATTTGTAGACGGGGCGATTTATTAGACCTTGAACACTTGGGACATGGATAGGAATTTCTAAAGATTTAACATGTTAATACATGTCAATTATACTAGTTGGTCACCCAATGATAAAAAAAAAAAAAAAAAAAAACCAAACTCGATCTATATTCGGTCACTTTTAAACTACTTTAGGAATGTGTTCATTTTGCCTGAAAGTAGAATTGAACTGAACGACCTGCAATGTGATTCAATAAGGGGAAATGAGCACACCTAAGTCTATTCAGATACAGGTTCAAAAATGGATTGTTACGTTATTAACTTATGAGCAACCCTTAAGAGAAAAGTAAGTTGCAAAATTGAACTGCATTGAACTGAACGATCTGGGTTGAACTTAATGCCAGACTGGTAAGTTGCAATAACGAATACAATCTTAGTGCCCGTTTGGCCATACTTCTTCCAACTTCTACTATTTCCTTACGTTTCTACTTCACCACCCCCTCTTCCTCCACATCCTTCTTCACTCGTGACTTATTTGGCTAGACGTATAAGTTTCAAAACAAAAGGTTTCCACAGAAAAACTATTACTAAAGCCGGTTTAGAATCATTATATTTTTCTCTCCATAAAGTTATAACTTATACATCAGGTCAGTGGTTCAAACTTTCTAAGCAGCACCTATACAAATTTATTCGTGAAATACTCAAAGTCATACAAATTGGTCAATTTTTGCTATGAAATTATATGTAGATGACACATGTTTTTAGAAGGAATAACATCAAAAAGATAACTCTCATGTCTCACTTACAGATGAAGCTAAATTCGTGGAGGGGCCACTCCTTTAAATGTGAGACGTCATTAGCGTTCCCAGCTAATTATTAATGATCTTAAAGGGCCCAGATATGATAATATTAGCGACTATTATTAGATGCTTTGTTTGAATTACTAGGTGAATGCAGAAAGAAAGCCATGAAAGCCTGCCGGGAACTTTACTTAAATATACTTTTTGGTAAATTAAGGTGATTAATTAAGCAAAGCGTGCAATGTTGTCTTGTCCCCTACATCGATAGTATCTTATATAGTACTCGATCCATTGACTTATGAGTTATCAAGAAATTGTTTGACACACTGATAAACAAATCATAATATGTAATATAATATCAGGTATATTTCTTAATAATCCGAGTTCGTGTATTGGGAGATGCCCCTTACCTACGGCCGATCCAAATTTTATGTTCAATAGGTTGATGTTAATAATGCAGATTATATAAAGCACCCTTAATTAATCATATCTCTCTCCAACATATAAGAAATAAATGTTTAATAGAGTAGTTACTTTAAAAATGTTCCCTTTCCTTTTTGTCTTCTAGAGTAATTGGCTTTAGTTTGCGCACGGGTTGGATGTGAAAAGTTTTAGGAACATACATGCATTTCCAAAAGAAGCTAAAGCCAAACATTCTTAAAGCAATTATGGCGTGTAACCACAATGAAATTAAAGCGTGAATAGCTCTTCCTTTTTCCTGTAGCTCCCATATATCTAGTCAAGAAATGCTAGTTACACATACACTCACTGAAAGAGTTCAATCTGCGCTCTCAACCTATAAAGATAGATATCTAGCTGATGATGACTGCAAAATATTATAATAACAAAATTAATAATTAGGTGTTCCAGTAGGGGCGACACCCATGGTACACATATATTGAATAAATTTGTACTAATTTATAATTTTTTTAAACAACAAAAATAAATATTTACTTATGGATGTGCGCCCTTGGATACTCTAATAGAGCATCCAAACATTTGCCTTGTAACAATTAATAAACATATTTATCGCTGGTGGGATGTATCTCAAGTGCGGGTGTGAAAACTGATTGCATTAGAATATGTTTGGCCTAATTCTTAAATTTTGGCCTAATCCTTAAATTCTCAAGTTTCTCTTTCGTGCACCTGCTCCTCATTCAACTTCTGATAAGTTGAAAACAATGTTCATGAAGGGCGCAAGTAGAATATTCAATGCGGACTCTCTCAAAGCCTATTTCTAACTTCTTAGAAGTCATATTCATACTGAGAGAAGTGGAGTGAAAAATGCAGAAAAAATGAGATGGAGAAATTATAAATTCCAAGAAATTAGAAATTTCAAGAAATTAGGCCAAACAGACCCTTAATTTACATACATTCTTTATAAAAATATAGGAGTAACAAGGTAAAGTCGTTGTCCTACCAGGCTACGTTCACCATTTCCCTAGCAAAATGTCAATGCAAATTGTCAATTAGCTCACTATAAGTACGTGAGGCTTGTATCTAAGATTTGGGTTCACCAACAAATTGCATAACATACAAAAGCCTAGTAGCTAGAGTTAGTTCTGTGGCCACAAACATATCACCTTCAAACTTCTATAAGACTACAAGAACATGTTGAGATCTCCCAAAATCATTAATAGGTCTCAACCTTGACCATTGGATTAATTAAACTTGTCATTGACCTCTTCTCTTTATTTGTTAGGACCACATGTTTGGATTGATAGAATTATGTAGAATACAGATCCTCATATTGAAATAATCAACAGTCAAAAGGAAAGCGACATATATAGTTCAATAGGTTGACAATACACAAATGAACTTCATTATTGGAAATTCAAAGAGTATGCCAAACTAGTTGCATGTCAATTGGTTTACGAAAAGCATGGGTTGGTGGTATAAATGGAACAATTACATATGTTAGAAATCTTTTCTTTAACTTGTATTATTATGTCTTCATTTCAACTAATTAATTCTGCATTCAGTTTAGTTCAATTCTACATCTTATTTTTCCTCTCATATATGGTTCACTGAGCTCAGATATCACACATTCCGTTTAGTTCATGTTCTATTAGTTTCAGTTGAGAAGAATATAGTACCTGAGATGAACTGAATGAAACATAACTGAACTAAAGAATAGTAATATGTGAAAAAAATTAGACAGAACTAAACTGATGCGAAATTGAAATGATAAGATGAACACACCCTTAGTTTACCAAAATGGTCTCATTCAAGTTGCACAAGCAAGATTGCACAATTACAAGCTAGCCTTGATGCATGGAAGTAAACTTCATTCCATTGACCATTACAATCGAGTGGTGACAAACGTACACTTGCAAAATAAAGAGATAAACGGAATATAAAGTAATTATGTAATGGAAGGAATCAAGTGATGCCGCTATAGTGATTAGGAGTATAGTCCCCCAACCGTACATGAGTAGGAGTATAGTCCCCCAACCGTACACGAGGTAAAAGGTTTGATTTCTATCCTCCTATGTGCCTCTTAAAAAACAAAAAGAGTGGATGATGGAAGAAAAGGAAAGGAAGCAATAAAGAGTTCAGCAAAAAAATTACGTACTACTTGCTTGAATGACCTCCATAATATTGATGATCATCTCTGCCACTCTTGCGTAGCGAAGAGCTGAAAAACATCATTCTTTGTTCTTCTTCTTGTTGTTGTTGTTCTTCGGGAGTAATGGTTTCCGCTTTAACAGATGGCAAAGACGGAGAAGAAAAACTCATATGATCTCCGCTATATGAAGCTGATGATGACTCCGAAATATTATAACTAGTTGCTTCATTAGTCTGATCTCTATCACCATGAGAGAAGTTCACATATTGTTGAGCATTAAAGCTAGGATTCCATCCAAATGATGATGCCTCCCCTTGAGACTGAGATTGTGGATGATTAGCCATAGAAGAAGCCATCATGTAATTGTAATTAGGAGCTTGAGGAAGTTGATAATTAGCTCCTTGAACAATAAATTGTTGTTGTTGTTGTTGAAGAGGGGAAGGTATATAGAAACCCGAATCACTTAACTTGCCTTGAACTCTTTCAGGGAAATTTAGCTTGGCTTTGTTGCCTTTGAACTTAAGCGCGGCCTCATCATAAGCAAGGGCCGCAGCTTCAGCTGTGTCGAAGGTTCCAAGCCATACTCGGGCTGCTTTCTTTGGATCGCGTATCTCAGCTGCCCATTTTCCCCAAGGCCGTTGTCTTACCCCTCTATAGTGTCTTTTTCTTATGTTGTCTTCACCTGCATGTTTACATATTGATACTTTCTGATGAAGGAGATATAACATAGTAATCAAGAAACAATAAGATCGATCTCACACATTTAGTTATTGTTTCTATGAATTGGCTACTAATTAATATGCACAGTACATGATTTCTAGCGATTTGTTGAGCAATGATTGAGCTTGAGCCTTGAGCATATATATATATTGCAAATGAGTTATATGTTGCTTAGACATAAGTGCAAGGTGTAGCATTTTGCTAAACACGATTACGTTCAAACTAGCTAATTGCACTCAAGGAATGTATGCAGTCATCAAATTAGCGAGGTAATCAAGGATATGAGACTGTAGGTTAATCAAAGAAACAACCTTGAGTGAAATCTGAAATTTGTACATATTATGTGAGACTAATAATGACTCATTTAAAATGTAGTCGAACAATAATCGTATGAGTTATGCAATGCTTATGTGCAAGAAGCCCAAAATAGTTGGGATGTATATTGCAAGTTCATTCAAGTCATCACCACAATGTATCTCACCAGGTTCCCGTGGCTCATGAATTATGTGGAATAAGGGTGTCCATTTTCAACTGAAACCATTAGAACTTAACTGAATAAGAACAACCTAGAATAATATTACTCGTAGTATAATATGTGAGAAAAAGTTAGTAAAGTTAAACTGAACTGAATGGACAGATCGGAATGGAAGTGAATGTAGAACAAGAAGGATGAAATGATGAACACACCCTTACTAAAGATTATACTCTGTAGTTTCAAAGAGTTGAAAAATGGATCGGAGACATGATTAATCAATTACTAGGGCACGATTTGAGCAAAACAAAAATAGATAGATAGAAGGTCTTATTATAGAGTTCATGGATAAAACAATACCAAAAAAAAAAAACAAGATTAGTCCATGTTTAAAACAAGCAAATACAAGGACAACAAAATTACCCGGCCCCCACATCACCAATAACTTTGGATCCAATATGAACACATGATTAACTATTAATGAGGTGTGTATATATGCTTTCATACAGCCGACCAAATATATATTACACATCAAGCACACAATAAACACACCCAAAACCTAGTAATAATATATAACTACCAACAGTTTTAATTAATCACTTATAACCACCTACCTTGACCAGCAACAACAGGCTCAATGGATTGTTGAGAAAATTGTTGGTATGCTGGATCTTGAGTTATTGGTTGGTTTGCATGGAATAGTCCTTGCTGTGGAGGCATAACATCCGCGGTGTTGTTGCTCGTGTTGCCAATGACTTGAGCAAGGGCTGAGACCATGGCCGACATGTCGTGTTGGGATCGAGCTGAGTACACAGGGAAGTTAACAAGATGATGACTGTCGTCGTTACGAGGGTGTTGATGATGATAAGGGTAATTGTTGTCTCTTGTATTAGTGTAATTCTCTTCACCTTCATCTTCGTCTCCGGTTGCAAGAAAAGGCCTCTTTCCATGTCTTGGATCCACTTTTAATTACTTGTTAAAAATTGATCAAGAGATAGAGTAAAGATGAACAAGATAGATCAAGAGCATCAAGTAAGGAATTATGAAATAGGTATTGGTATAGAGTTTAAGGAATTGAAGTGATGAGCAAAGCAAGTAAATAGTAAGAGGTGTTATAGTGGAGTTGAGTGGCCAGGAAGTGGAAGAAATTAAGCAGAGGATATAGTGGTGTTGTTATTAGGGTTTTTTTTTTTTGGTATTGGGGTGTAGAGCAAGTTGTGAATTGAAGGGAACTTTGACTTGTGTGAACACTTATACTTGTTAAGCAACTATCTTTGTCTCTCAATGGTGACTTATGACACTGACACAGCCTAGCTGCTTACTAAGCTTTTAAGACTTTTGATCTCCACAATAAGTTGAGGTGTTCTTATTCTCTACCTTCTTTTTGGAGTACAATGTATTTGTTTAGGGTGGTTGTCAGTTGTCAGTTGATAGTTGCTAGTTTTTGAAATTAAAAAAATTTTCAATTCTTTGTAGAGCGAGATTTAATTTAAAACCTGTCATTACAATAATCTAAAATTTCAAAATTGAAAACCAAATTAAGTGGTTTCTCGAAACAATAACTCTTGTGTCAGGCAGCCTGATATATCAGGCGAGTACTGGACAAACAAAAAGTGGTACTGAGTAAGTAAAAATCAGTATTGGAGTGATACTGATTGAGAGAAAAGGTAATACTAGTTTTTGGGTCGTCAGTACAAGTTTTTTGCTTACCAGTACCATTTTACAGGCTACCAGTACTATCCGCCTGATATGATAATTTGTGTTCTCGAAAAAAGTTTTTAGTTTCCCCATTTCCGGTTTATTTATTAGTAGTTTTTGTCGAAATTCCAAAATAAATATTAGCCGTTATTTGACTTATTTCATTTGCTTGAGCAATGCTATAGAAGTTCTTCCGTTGTAGACGCCGTATTACTTTTTTTATTAATGAAAACCTCCCACCCCTTTCAAAAAAAGCAATGCTATAGTATTAACAATGCGAGGCTCGAATTTGGCTCAATTTGACTCATGCTTGTTTAAAAAATATATGAGTTTGATTTCAAGTTCATATCTAGCAAGCGATGTTGAATTGTAACCGGATTTAAATTTTTCGAAGCGGTTACAAGATTTACTCAGCTTGATCTAACTAATTTTATAATACGCATCAGGGTATGTTTTTTTTGGTATTATTTTTATTGGAACCTAATATTTTCTAACTAGCAAACTTCAGTAACTTCGGGCAAATTCTAGTAAAAAGTTTCAACAACTTTTAAGAAACTCCATCCACCAATACATATAGTTCCAATAAATTCCAACAACCTACAATAACTTCCAACAAACTACAACTCCTGCACCTAAAATTGCAGACGTAAACAACCAGACATTGGGTATAGGTATAAATAACCAAAAAATACCGTCTCAAATATAAAATACTTACTAATTATGCACACATTTACACATGCATACTGACATGCACACTATAGTAGGAATACAACTAATTTGATTAAAACTAAATTTATTATTTGAATAGTTTACCAATTTTTATAAATTGGAGTATGAACAAAAGTTGGCCTCAGGCGTTTGAACTCAAAATCATGTGATAAACCAAGTTAACCAAAAGTTCAAAATATTAATTGGAAATGAGTTGTGCAGTTTTTGTGGAATATAATCCCATCCGAAAATAACAAATGTGAACTCAATTTGCATGTTTTAATTTGTTTCTTTGATTAATCTGGAATTAGACAACATCTTTTTATGTGACCTCTATTGTAAAAGAATATAATAAAAGGGACAAGTGTCAACAAGAATCGAACTCTCATCCTTATAGTTGGGGGACGATACTACTAACCAGCGAAACATCTCTTTTATTATGCTTCAAGCTATAAAATATTTTGGGAAAAAAAAAAATCCAATATCATATCAATCTAGAAGTAACTTTTTTAACTGTCTCATTTTTTAAGAAATCAGCTTTTATAGTTTCTTCTAAAAAATCCACCTTTTATTTTATTTCTTAGCCACTTTTTCAAGCATAAAAACAACCTAAATTGGTACGAAATGAACCTGACAACCACCTTTGGTAATACATGTGGAGCAAAATAGTGATCGAGATTATGGATCAGAAGCAAATTTTGTGCATGAAGATGGTTTCACCATAGCAAAATGTTTTTAAAATGTGATTAGTAAAAACAAAGTTATAAATAATTTCTTTAAAATCCACATATTTAATATGTGGTTTCTAACAAATAACTCTATCGATTATATAGGTACAAGTAATCTATCAATTTTGCATAGGTAAAGTAACACATCAACTTTAACTCTAGCTTCCATCTATCCCTAAATAAATTATACTAGTACTACTAAAAAAATAAAAGTTCAAATAACAAATATAATGTAAGTAATTTTTACATCACAACTTAATGCTAACTTTCACAAATTAAAGATAAATTTGAATTAAATTTACTTCAAAAGTCAAAATGAAAACTTATTGTGGGACAAATTAAAGAGAGTAAGACTATTCGTTAGTTTTTATCCGTAGTATTTAGATCCTCCCCACTTCTTGAAATTAATACACACTTCCATTTCATAATGGAAATGTAAGTGTCTCTAATGTGATATCCATTGGTGTACGATCATCAGTAAATATTCGATTTATATTACAAAAATAGCAAAATAAAATTTATACTATTATTTACTAGGAAAATTTGCCAATAGCTACCTTTTTTTGTAGTTGCACTTTTTGCAAATAACTACCTTATTTTTTTTTTTTTGAAAATAACTACCTTATAAGAGGTTTTCGGTTGCCGATCACTACCTTATGTCATGATCCGGCCAAAAAAACCGCATGAAATGACCTAAATGCCCTCAATTTAATGAAAAAAATGATTTTTCTTATTATCCCTATAATTTCCTCTCTACAGATATTTCCCAAATTTTCGAAAATGGATCAAGGATCTAAGAAAGTAAGAAAATGAGAGGGAAATAAGGAAATATGTGAGAAATAATATAAATAAGAAGGATAAATAAATTAAAAACACACTACTCAATAATGTAGGGGCATACCGATCACTTAATGCATATTTTTGGCTGGAAAAGGTACAAGGAAGTGGTCAACAAAGTCGAACCTCTTATAAAGCAGTTACTAGTTTGTATCCCGTGCGATGCACAGATTAAAATTACAATAAGTTGATTGTTATAATATCATTATCACAATTTTCTTTTTCTTTATTTTTTATATGAGTTCATTTGTATAATATTTTTTTTTCTTG
>BSSO01005695.1:0-12822 GCA_030267885.1 Mesembryanthemum crystallinum | reverse complement strand
CCACCCTACCTATTCATTTTCTCTCTCCACCATCAATGGACCAATGGTCACTCTCATCTTGCACAGTTTGACTCATCTTCAACCAAATTTACAAATGCGACAAACAGGGGCTGCCATTATCTAATCTCTCTATAAACCACCTCATTGATTGAACCAAATTCCTACTTTGCTGGAGATAATCAACATTAAAGCTAACAACTCAAACAATTATGATGTCCTGAATCTTGCCAATCATAATCAGAAACTTGAATTTATAGGTAGATCAAGTACATGATGTGAGATATGTAAATCTCATCTCTTTCTCTCTCTAGATCTCTCTAGATCGATTTATCTCTCTTCTCTTCATTCCGGTTGGCAGTGGTGTGCAGTGTTTTACAATGGGCAGGGGGTAATGACTAGCGGTGATAGTTGCGTGGTGGCGTCATCGATGTTTACGGTGTGGTGGGTACCCTCCTACCCCCCAAGGTTTCAAAAACCATTACTTGAGGGATTCCAATACCCCAAAGTAATGGTAATGGATTTTGGAGATGGTGAACCAAACATTGAGAAACAGAATCAGATAACTGATTACATTCCAAAGCCCCCAAACATAGACAACCAAACACCCCCTAAGTATCTATCATTTCGATAATAAACCCTTGATTGTTCGTGCTTGGCATAAGGACCTGGAACTCACCAAGGAATCCTTAACCACAGTCCCTGTATAGGTTAAACTACATGGGCTAGATTTAAAATATTGGAGTGCTAGAGGCTTGGGAAAGATTGGAAGCCTGATAGGAAGACCTATGATGGTGGATCGAAACACACAACACAAAAATGGCATAAACTTGCAAGGATGCTTATTGAGGTTGAAGCAGGACAACTCAAAAAGACAATCCAATTCCTGAATGAAAATGGAGATATTGTTGAACAGAACATTGAGTATGAATGGAAGCCAGTTCTGTGCAATTACTGTGATAGATATGGGCATAAGGAGGAAGTGTGCCGGTTGAAAGGAAAACTAGAAAATATGAGAAAAGCTGTTGCAGATGCAAAAGCTACTAACCAGGATCTTCCAAAGGATCCAGAGACTTCAGTTCCAACTATAGAGCAACCTGTAGCTTCCGCTGCTCCTGTTAACACCCCAACAACAGCAACACTCAGAGCACCTACATGTATTCAAATATGGCAAACTCCCAGCAAAACAGCCAGAAGACCACAAGCTAGCATCCAAGTGGTCACATCCACCAGTAATGTGTATCAAACCCTCCTTGACAAGGAACCAATTGTCCAGCAGATTACTCTAATGGCTCACAATGGAAGACCACAAGGCCCTCCCACAGGGCATGGATAGTCTTTTAGCATGGAATGTTAGGGGTCTAAATGGCCCCAATAAGCAGAAGGAGGTTGCACTCTGCTGCAGGAATAAAGGATTGGGTTTAGTTCGCCTTGTAGAAACTAAACTGAAATTAAACAAAATTGATGACCAGAATGTTCCCAAGATGGTCATATATTCACAACTTAAATGTACACCCTGGTGGAAGGGTAATTATAATTTGGGACCCCAACAAGTTTATTGTGTCTAATAAAGATGTGAGTGAGAATTTATCAATGTGGAGGTGCAACACCCCACAACATCTACAACTAACCAATTAATTGTTGTTTATGCTTTAAACACAACAGAAAAAAAAAAAGGCAGTTTTGTGGCAGGCTTTGCGGGGGTTCACTAGCTATAATAACCAATGGATGCCGATGGGGGATTTTAACTGTATAATGCATATTGAGGACGGGATTGGAGGAAGTCCAGTTACAATGGAAGAAACTAGTGAACTACAAGACTGCAGTTCTCTATATGGCCTACAAGTGTTAAAGAATAGTGGTTGTTACTGCTCCTGGAGCAACAGACATGAATGTGGCCGGATCTTCTCAAAAATAGACTATGCTACGGTTAACTCAACATGGCTAGATCAGATACCAGATACCAAAGTTCACCTTTATCCTGAAGGGATTTTAGACCATGGCCCCCTCATGATCAGTTTTCCCTAGGTTCACATAGTGAAGAGGAAAATGTTCAAGTTCTATAATATGTCGACAAAACATGATAGTTTCTTAGAAATTGTGAAGCAACATTGGGGTACTCAAGGACAAGGCAGCAGAATGTTTCAAGTGGTTACGAAGCTGAAACGCCTAAAGAGACCTCTCTTACAGTTGAAAAAAAGGGTTTTTGATCAGATTGAATTGAAAGTTGAATAGGCTAGAGTCAAGATGAACAACGCTCAGCTAGAACTCCATGCGGTTTCCATGAACATCAATCTACAACAAGCAGAAAAAGGTGCCACAAATACCTTTATTAAAATAAGCTCACAAGCTGAAAGTTATTTCCACCAGAAGAGCAAAGCAAAGTGGATTAAACTGGGAGATCACAACATTGAATATTTTCACTCTATTCTTAAAGAGAGGAGATATCAGAATAACGTTTTTGAGATGAAAGACATGAATGGAAATATCATCACTGATACAGAAGAAATGGCAAATAAGGTTGTAAGCTTTTATAAAGATATGCTGGGGAACACAACTGGAAGCAGGATGCACACACATTATGAGGTATTCAAGCAAGGCCCTATCCTCAACAATGAACACAAACTCCGCCTAATCCAACCATTCATAACAAAGGAAGTAAGAGAAGCAATGTTCAGCATAAATGAGGTAAAGATCTCGGGACCAGATTGATATAGAAGTGGCTTTTACAAAAAAGCTTGGAATATTATAGAGTCATATATCACAACTGCGGTACTTGAATTCTTTACCTAGGGTAACATTCTTAAGCAGTTAAATTCCACTTTACTCACTGTAATTCCTAAAGTGCACTCACCTTTGTTACCCAGTGATTATAGACCCATAACATGCTATAATGTCTTGTATAAATGCATTTCAAAAATGTTATGTAATAGATTAAAGTGTGTACTCCCAGAGATTGTAAGTGACTGCCAATCAGCCTTTGTATCAAATAGGTCCATCATGGACAATATACTTGTATGTCAGGATTTGATCAGGCACTACAATAGGGAGAGCAACTCAACAAGATGTTTGATAAAGATTGACTTGAGAAAAGCATACGACACAGTGGAATGGGGATTTGTTGAGGAGATATTAATTGGCCTGGGGTTTCCCTCAGAATTCAGAAGGTCGATTATGCAATGTATGACCACTATCAATTTCTCAATTAATTTTAATGGAAGTGTGCATGGCTATTTCAAAGGGGGTAGAGGTCTTCGTCAAGGTGACCCTATCTCTCCTCTCATTTTTGTCTTGGCTATGGAGTATCTATCAAGAACATTGAGAATTGTGGGAAAACTGAATGACTTCAAGTTGCATCCCATGTGCAAACAGTTGAAGCTGAACCACTTTATATTTGCTGCCAATTTAATGCTTTTTTCTAAAGCAAGTGCCACATCTGTTGCAAGATTGAAAGAAGCACTGGAGTACTTTGGAGAGGTATCAAGCCTAAAAGTAAATATTGATTTAATAAACCTCCTAGATTAACTAATTACAAAAAATATTGATCTAAGGTGCACACCTATCCCGTACCCCTTTAATAGATAAGTAGTATAGGGTTGTCCAAATAATCTAATAAAACCGAGTGAACCAAATTAATCTAGTCAATAGATTAACAATTTAAATAGATTGACATGGGTACAACCACAAGTCATATAATTTAAAGCACACAATAGCTCCAATAAAGATTACAAAATCACTATTAGGGCTACAAGGACAAAACAACAATTTTGTACATAAAATTCAAACCAAGAGCATAAATTAACATGAGATTCAATAGGATGAATAACACAAATCAAAGATACGAATCAAACCCGTTTCACATCCCTACCCTAGGTTATGAATTTACTCTAGCATACTAAATAAATTGAAACTACAAATATTAGAAGGAACATACAATGTTTTCTCCATAATTGTATTGTCAAATCAGATGCTAAAGAATTGAACTTGGTCGATCGCCGGAAACTATTGGACTGCTACTGCCGTCTCCTCTCTATTTTTGCTCTCTGTCGCTCCTCTCCTATTGTATCGCTACTGTCTTCCTTTTTATATTAGTGTGCGTATGTGAGGGTTTTCTTTTACCCTGGTGAGCACCAACTTAGCTAATGCGCTGCACCTAATCAATTGGGTTTAAAAGCCCAAGAATTGTAACATGTAACTTGCTGGGTAAAAGAAACGTTGACCTCATCCATAACTTTTCTCAGATATCATCCGAATGCTCATGTGCTGATTTGAATTGGTTCAAAGCTCTAATTAGATAGTTGCCACTGATATGAGTTGTGCACAAGAATTGTTATTTTCATGGGCTTTGATTCTCTGTGGCTTTGACTTGATTTTCCGAAACCTAAACTTTTCACATGTAAACTCTATTGTAATCCTGTACCAAAATTAATGAGAAAACAATTAACTATAAAAGCTAAATAATATGAAGAATATAAAATACTTAGTATTATATATCCTAAGAATAAAACAACTCGTTAAATCCAATAAAGTTGGCCTAAAGACATCTTAAAACATGTAAATATAGGGGTAGAAATATGTGTAAATTGCGAGTTATGACTTACCTAAAGAGCAAATGAGGACCGGCTATCAAAGATTGCCATTTGTGGAACCAAGCTACTATTGGTAAACACATATGGAATCTAGCAGCCAAAAAAGACATGCTATGGGTATGTTGCGTAGATGACGTATATATGAAAGGGCAAGACTTTTGGTCCTGCAAACCTCCCCGGATACAAGTTGGTACTGGAGGAAAATACATGAGCTTAAGAACAAATTGAATGCCTGGTTTGATAACCAAGGGAAATGGAAACTCAACAATGGGAAATACTCAATAAAATCCTATTATGAAGCATTGCAATGAGAACAAAACAAAGAAAGAAACATGACGATAATGTGGGGGAGAATACATGTGCCCAAACATAGTTTCATTCACTGGATTGCAAACACAGGGAAACTCCTCACAAGGGATAGACTCTCACATTTGAACATAGGATGAGTAAGTGACACATCATGTGTACTATGCAATCAAGGGGTGGAAGAAAACCACGACCACCTATTTTTCAAGTGCAGCTGGTCAGATCAACTATGTTGTAAGCTACAACTCTGGTTGAAGGTTCCCAACCACCCTCAGACTATTCAGCCCATCAAGAGATGGATGAAAGCTACCCCAGGAGACAAAGCTCAAAAGAAAATATATGCAGTAGTATGGAGTGCAGCTATATACTATATTTGGCAGTCCAGAAACAAGAAAAAATTCGTAGGAGCAAACGTTAGTCCAAGCCAATGTATAGATTTAATTCAGTTTGCATTAGAAATAGAATTGATTATGTAATAGCTAGCAAAACAAGTAGGCAGTTTAGGGCCTCTCTTATAATGTTCTTGTAAGCTTTTTCTACTTGCTGTAAAGGAGGAGGCGTGATTAAGGGTGAACCCTTCCTAGAAGGTGGCTCCCTCACACCCCGCTCTAAAACTTGTGTGGTTTGGTTGTTCTTTGGTAAGAAAATTAAAATTTTATACCAAAAGAAAAAAACAAAATAATTTCTCTTTCCATCTCCCAAACAATAAAACGGTATAATTCTGATCTCAATTACTTTTGAGAATTATTGGTGGGAGTTTGATATATATTAATAAATCTCAATAACTTCAATAAATCAAATAATTAAATAAATCCTTTAAATATGATTATCCTATAATCGAACGATAATAATGTCAAATATTCCTTAAAAATATTAATAAATAATTTAGAAATATTTGGGTTATCACACCATAAGCATCTTCCACGTTGTAGTGCGGCACGTTGAGCAAAGGAGGTTGATTGATGCATTGACCTTCAAAGGATTGTTGTTGAGCACTCATTTTGTGGATCTCTAAAGGTGTAAGCTTTCTAAATGGGAATGTGCTCTGATACCAATTGATATAGCTGACTAGGGGGAGACATAAAATGTGGGTGAATTGAGTCGACCAATTTTCACGATCTTGCAAACTGATGCTAGGGACAAGTATAAAAATCACTGTTCCCTTCATGTGTGAGATAAAGGCGAAAGATACATATGTGAAGAACAATAAAGACAACATGTATTCAGAGTGGAAAATCATCCAACACTAATTGATTGTAAAAACCATTATACACACCTCAGTTTGATTTCACAACTACTTGTTGTATTACTCGAGCTAAGAAAATATATGAAGTTTACCTCTAAACTAAGCACACAACGCAGAAGACACTCATATTGCCAATGCACTCGCAAGCTACCTCAAGCATTGGGCACTCTTCTACGAGATTTCTTTAACTTACCATCTTCACATAAACCTCAGAATAAAGCCATAAGCTAGCTTCTACGAAAGAAAGTAAGGCAACAAATATTAAGACCTAAGTACCATGATCAAGCAGATAGGGAACAATATAGGGAACAAGTAATCAGTGGGTCCGTGTGAACATGGGTTGCAAAGAGAAAACGAGAAAGAGTCTAGAAATACTTTAGCAAGTAAAACCTCATTCTTTTCACTCCTCAAGAAACTCAATTGTTATCTCTTCGATTATATAGAGAGAAGCTTCAAAGGGTAAGGAGGAAAAAGAGGAAAGGGCAAACTCCAACCCAATATTTTAAACACTTTTCACTTTGCGTCTCTTGCATAATAGAGTAGTGGTATGCGAGGCAAGATGTTAGCTTGGCCCACATTCAAAGAATCAAGGAAGATATTAAGGGTTGAAAGTGTGGGAGAGCTTTTTAAGGTTGGTAAAGTCCTCTTGACAAGACATTAAGGTAGTGTTTACTTGGGTGTAGTGGTAATTGCATTGCAATGTAATGGAGATTTTTAGTTATAAACATGCTCATACTAGTGATAGAATCTATATTTGATAGGTTGGTTGTAAACACCATTACTTCTAGTCATGTAATGATGATTACATGGGTGGTACTAGAGTAATTGTGATTACATAGATTGATGTAATCAATTACACTTTTTTCAATTACTCTCCTCCATCCCCTCTTGTCCACCCCTACCTCCACTCAATAAAATGATCCATTACAATGTAATCAAAATTACATCCAAGTAAACAAGCCCTAAAAGTAATCCTTACTTTGGCTTTTGACCCCAAAACTGATTTTGGCTTTCGTCAAATAATTTGCAGCTGAATCTCTTTATATTTAAACTACAAAAATAATTTTGAAAATTCTTTAGGAAATATTTTTACATGGTGTAGACACCCCAATCCATGTCTCATGAGAATTCTTCTTTTTCCGACTTTGCGTCCGCCTTTGGCGAGGTGCTTGCAACTAGGGGTGAGCAGACTGATCCTGATCCGCCGATCCGGTCCGGATCCGATCCGCTTTTTATCCGAAATGCGGATACCCGATCCGAAAAAATCGGATCGGATATCCGATCCGATTTTTTTTCCATAAATTCGGATCGGATACGGATCGGCTTTTTTGAAATTCGGATATCCGGTATCCGATTCGGTTTTGTTATTTTTAAAAAAAATATAGAACAATTTACTATTTACAGTGAACCAAACTAACATATAATTGTCAATTTTTCATGAAGTGCTATTGACTACTGTGCATTCAGTGAACCAAACTAACATGTAATGATGGATGGGTGATTTGTGAATATATTTTTAAATTGTAAAGGGATCAATCACTGATTGAAGAACGTCATTGTGAACAAGGCTGGACGAAGACATGTACTACTACATTATTCTTCTTTTTTTTTTCCTCCAAAGAATAAGTTCCAGTAACTTGGAATTGTGATTATGATTTACTCTTTAGTCGTTAGTGATGCCCTTTTTTATTTTATTTTTTTAAAAAATGGAAAATAAAGCTTTTATGAAACCGGATCGGATTATCCGATGATCCGATCTGAAAAATTGGATATACGGAAAATCGAATACCCGGTTTAAACCAGATCGGATACGAATCACATTTTTGGCGATCCGAAAATTTGGATATCCGATTTTCGGATCAAAACCGGATCAGATATCCGATTTTCGGATCAAAACCGGATCGGATATCCGATTTTTCTCACCCCTACTTGCAACTGTGGCCAAGATTGATTCTTACACCTTCGTAGGCACAAGTGTCCAACCTTCTTAATCATTATGACGAGCCTTGTTAACATTTACTAGATCACGGGAATGGTCCTTGACAACTTTGGGGATAGAGACCAGCTTGAAACTTCTAAACTAGATCATGTCATACTATCCAACATGGTCGTAGGTATTACTAACTTGAGTGAAGTATAGAAGCTTGAACTGAAATGACGTGTGATAAGTTTCTACAAAGTCATCTAAATTGAGAAGAATTTCACCATCCTTAGTCAGTTGGATGATATGCTCTTTGAGCATAATGTGCTTCGATTAAAGCATCTTGATCACGCCCTTCTCAAGGAGATCATCTTGCAATCCTAAAAGATCATAGTCACGAAATGGATACTTCTTTTCTCACAGTTCCTTCAAGGTAGGTCGAGTTTTACATGCTTTCTTGGGAGCAGATCCTTTGTATGCCTTAGTCTTTGATTTGGGAGAGACCTTGATTTGATTTATGGTGGAAACGACTATGGAGTTCTTGGAACTCTTGGACTGTTTGGTTTTTTTATAGTCCTTATTATCCTTCTCACTAGACCTGTCAAACGGGTCGGGTTCGGGTCGGGTTAATCTCAATTTACGGGTCTGAAATGCATTTCTATGGTAATGTTTTTTGTGCTTTTCAAATTTCAAGTTAGTTTTTGTCGGTTCTTTATCGGTCGGGGCAGGTCGGGTTTTCAGGTTAACTCCATTTTTGTGCGTATTTTAGTAGGACGGGTCGGGTTCGAGTCAGGTTGATCTCAATTTGCCGGTCTAAAATGCATTTCTATGGTAATTTTTTGTGTGCTTTCCAAATTTTAAGTTAGTTTTTGTCGGGCTTTTATCGGGCAAATCGAGTCGGGTTTTCGAGTCGGGTCAGCTTTTGCCAAGTCTACTTCTCACCCTTTGGCTCGGAGGAAGGTTGCCCATTATCACGACTAGCACTTGCGAGCTCCATGTAATATGCGCTTGATGCTAGCTCCTATAATGTCATAGGATTTATTGCCTGAAGTATGTATAGCAAATTCCAGTCCATGCCTTCGATACACATTTCAACGGTTACAATTTCTGATAGAAAGTCCTTGTATTCCAAGGATAAGGCACACCATCGACTGGTGTAATATTAATCTATCATTGGCTCGTCTTTCATTGCTTGATGTTGGTAAGTTCAATCATACTCACAACAGGCACGGCGAGTGCTGTAAAAGCGATTAAGGAACTCTTCATTGATTTGTTCCTAACTGTTTGTGGATTCTGGCTTCAAGTCGATGTACTAGTTAAAAGTGGTTACTGAATTACAAAGAACGATCAAACTGTTTGATCAAAAAGTCATCTTTTGTGCTTGCAAAATTACACGTTTGAAAGAATGAGCAATGTGTTGTGTAGGATTCCCATTGCCATCAAATAACTAGAATTTGGGGGCTACTATCCAGCATGCATAGGCATGTTGTCAATCTTTTTGGAGTAAGGATTTCTATAAAACTGAGTGGCCTAGCCTCCAGCACCGAGTTGAGCCTTGAGAATGCTTGCTATCAACTCTTTGATTCATTGAATAAAAACAGGACTTGTGCTGGATTCATATTTAGATATGTCATTGTTCTTGAACTTGGGACTTCAGGAAGATTGTGCATCACATCTGTGACCAAATTCTCTGGGGCATGCCAAACATTTGTACGCACAAATGTTGAATATGAAACAGCAGAATCAAAATATATGAACAGATAAATTTTTTGTTTAATTGAGAAGGATTACTATCTCTAATATAATCTCCTAGTTAAATCTCTATTCTTAACTTGAGAGTTTGATGAATCACGAACTGAATAGCAAAACACACGTTACCAATTAAATTTGTTTGATCAAGGGCTAAAAGACTTCATATCGATCAAGAATTATTTGGGATCTACAATTGACTGCAAGAGGTCTGATAATTTGAGTGCTTGAATTCTAATTGTAGACGCTTGAACTTCGATGTTGTAGAGAGTGTTTGACAAGTCCCAATCTTCAATCTTTTCTCTAGTCCTTGAAATGAACCAAATACATCTTTTTATAGCGAAAAAAAGAGCTCTTAGGGTTTTTCTTGGTGGGCTTGTAGTCACAGGCTTATTTATAGACTTGGTAGTCTTAGCCCACATCTTAAAACCTTATAAACCCATTATTTCAAAAGGGCTTAATTAACTATTAGAAAATGGGTCATTTAATTATTAAAATTGGGGTACTAAATTATCATCACAATATATAGTGCTAAGCCGTCTCAAATCAGCATCTCAGTAAAATAATTGTGACACTTAAACATGTAACTAAAAGCTGTGATAGTTAACATGCCACTAAAATTGTGATAGTTTCAAGCATCAATACTATGTGATGTGTACACATCAAGCGTCACTAATTTTTGATGGCATTTAATAACCTGCAATACTTTTCAACATTTTATTTTTATAATTGATTATTTTCCTTTTTTATTTGCATTATAATAATAGTGCTTCAGCTTTTCTTCATTTTTTTTTTCTTGGGTGCTTTATCTTTTCTTCTTGGCTCCTTGAATATCATAAAGGAAAAACTTGCACGATCTTGACAACAAAGAAACAAATTTAATTGAATGACAATTTTTTCTGTAGTTACATTTTCCATTGAATAATTAGATTCACATCTCATATTGAGATGCAAAAAAAAAAATAAAAAAAAAATAAAAACACATCTAACCTTAACTAAAACTAATACAAGATCAAGATCAACAAATCTACCAACTTTCTTAACCTTAACATTTAATTAGTACAAGATATCATGGTACTAGACTTCAATAAAAAATCAAATCATGCCATAGTAATTCTTTATTCTGTTCTTCCTCTTAAAGATTAGCATAACAATCACTAAGTGTTGAAATGTTCCCGTTTAGATCAGTAAGAGCATGAAACATATAATCAAATAACATCAGGAAAGATAAATTTATGTCACATCAATATGTTTTCAAGTATATCATACCTTATACCATTTACGTGCTCTATTAAATCTTGTAAAACCAAAGCCACAATGACAATATCACTAAGGTGGTGTTTACTTGGGCGTAATGGTAATTACAATATAATCAAGATTTTTGTAGTTATAGACATGCTTATGGCTACTCATAGCATCTATAGTTGCTAGGGAAGTTATAAACATAATTACTTCTAGCCATGTAATGATGATTACATTGGGTATACTAGAGTAATTGTGATTACATAGATTGATGTAATCAATTACATCTCTATTAGTCACTCTTCTCCATCCCATCTTGTCCAACCCTACCTTCACTCAATAAAATTGATCATTACATTGTAGTCAAAATTGTAACCAAGTAAACAAGCCCTAAGGGTCATCCAAACTTTGTTCGTGCACCAATCAAGAATATGTGTCAACAACACTAGAACAAGCTTTTAAGATGGTTGATCAAAGTGTGGAAAAACCAAAACTAGAAAACGAACAATAATTGAAGGTAATAGATTTTCTATACAACTTTGTTTAGAGCATACAAATGTACTTCACAAACTAGAAAGCACACAACAAAAGTGTAGATTAAGTTTGTGATTATTTATAGACGAAACTTGGCAAATCATCTCTATTAATGCCCTGTACAAAATAGAAAAGATATAATTTGACTCACTAGTCACAATACTTATAATAGTGCAGCAAAACATTTTGAATAGAACCTTGTCAGTTCTAATTGGTAAGCACAGACAGCACCAAAGGGAAATCTAGTTACAAAAGATGCCCCAGAAACTATCAACTAACACTAATGCAATCCATTCATTCATATATTTTGATGTTTGCCACAACAGGACGACATGCAACATTGTAGGCTTCTTATACGTGAACAACCTACTGAAATATGTCAATATTGCTTACCAACGGCTTCTCAAGTTGTTGGGATCATCATCGAAGGAGAAGAAGTTGCGAACTTGAATACTAGGGATATCATCGTTGAATCAAATTCTGGGCACTTAATGAATGTGAGGGATACAGCAGGATATTATGATCCTTTGTAGTACCTTTTACTACTCCCCTTTAGCTGATATGGTTTGTCAATTAACAGTTGTACTCCCGATGGAAGGACTATCCCTTGTTGAGCATTTTATGCATATATCCTTCAAGTATATTTTTCTTACATAAATTATCTCATATCCATAAGTTTAGATCCTTCTGAAAAAATCTTAATAAAACAATTTCATTGACATATATGTCCTAATGATCCGTATATCTTCTTACGATCGAAAAGGTTACTTCAACAATACGGAGTAGAAAACTTTGTTAAAATAGAGGCCAATTAACTCAGATGGATTAGAGATCATCAAGATACAATTCGGGTTGAGATAAATCATGGTTTACAAGATTGCTTACATGCAGGAGAATACAATCCTGGTATACAACTTAAGCACTAATATTTTAGGAGTCTAATTAATACCACCCACTCTTTTAGTAAATACCACCCAAATAACATATAAGTAGACCAAATTACCCCCCACCTAGCTTCTCTCTCCCTTAGCACTCTTCCTGTATGTGTTCAAACAGACAAACACACATTCTCTCTCCAAACATGACAGCAATCAACCATGGACAATTGCATACTAATTTCACAAAATTTTTCAACAAATTCATCAATGTTATTTAATAAAAAAAGGATTTTTTACGGGGAACCCCCTTATATAATACAGTTTTTGTAAAAAACCCCCTTATATAATTTTTTTTGTGGG